>CAUYLG010052542.1:0-51412 GCA_963573385.1 Cacajao melanocephalus | reverse complement strand
CCCATTTTTAGACTGCATTCTAGCCTGGGCAGTAGAACAAGAATCCTGTTCTCTCTCCCTCTTTTTCTTCCTCTTTCTTTCTCTCGTACATTCTTTTTTTTTCTTTCTTTCACTCTCTCTTTCCTCTCTTTTCCTTTCTTTAAAAAAAAAAAAACACGAAGGACAGCAATAGGGAACAAAAGAATATTTAATTGAGTGGAGGAATGGCAAAAAAGAAATGGAAGACAATGGCCTGAAAGACAATTGAAGAGGCCAAGACAAACTCTGAAACCTCAAATACTTCACAGTTTTGTCAAAAGCTGGCCCTGGACTCAATTGTCTGTGATCTATAGCCAGCGTTGGCTGAGTTTGGGTGGATCAATGACTGCCAAGACTCCTAACATTTATAATAGCCCATGTGAAAATCTCTCTTAAAAAAGGGGGCTTCTTGGACACTAGTCCTCTTTCTCTGAATCTCTTGAGGAATGAAGAAGCAAGATATTGAAATACAAAGAGCATTGCACTGAGAATAAGAAAATTTGTCTTTTAGTCCCAGCTTTCCCATTTACTTCCCTGGTGCCCCTGGAAAAATCAGTTACTGAACCTCAGTTTATTTAAGGGCAAACATGAACACCTACTTACCAAGCTACCCCAAGTCTCAATGAGATAAGGATGTCCTATCACCAGTGTTAAACCAGTATATAGAGGTGTTCTCCAGCTGCTTTATCTCATCTCTCCCGAGTATCAATTCCAATTATGTCAAATGGTAGAAGGTTTATGTGCTTTGTCTCCCTCTCATGGAGTAGCTATGATGTATCATTAAGTAATATACACTGAAAGACCTTTGTACATCATAAAGCACTGTATAATGTAAGCAAGCTATTTTTGTTGCTGCTGCTGCTTTGTTATTGTTATGATTCTTGTAATGATTATTTATGAAGTGGAATACTCTGCTCTTAAAAACGTTAACGATCCTTAGCCTAAGAAACACAGATACCGGGTTTGTAGACAATTCATGTCATTCCTGGGGGCTGGCCTGCCCACACTGGAGATAAGGAAGAAAACCAATGCCAGAGAAAGGCTTGGGAATGCGCTGGGGAGAAGAGTGAATGGAGACTGAGCAGGTTGGGATCTCTGCTCTTTACCCTACAGCCTCTGACTCTCTGGATAACAGGAGAAAACTCAGAGCTGCTTTGCTGGAGCAGAGTGATGGTGAGAGTACAATTGGAGTCAATCTTATATGGATAGTAGTTACCGCCTGGTGAACTTCTACACCTACTCCAAATCTCAGCCCAAACATCACCTATTTTAAATAGATTCAATTCCTTCTTCTCTATGCGCCCACAGCACCCCATGATTACCTCTATCAGTTCAGCTATGATACTACATTATATTTCATCAATCCATCCATCCGTTTATCCATCCATGTGTTCATTCACCCACTACATATCCATCCATCTGCATATCTATTCATCCATCTACATATCTATTCATCCATCCATCTGCTCATTCTTCCATTCATCCAGCCATCCATTTATCTGTTCATCCATTCTTCCATCTATTCATCTAACCATCCATTCATCTACATATCCATCCATCCATCCATTATTTAATAAATGCCTATTAAATGTCTCCCATGGGCCAGGCACTGTGCTAGTTCATTCACCTATTCACCTATTCCTTTTAGGACCTGGCACACAGTAAACATTCAGGAGACGGCACAGTGTAGTGATGAAGAGCATGGAAAGCACAGGTTGCTGAAAATTTAAACCCAATTTTCCTCAACTGTTACAATAGCACCTACCCCTAATGTTTACTGTAAAACTGAAAGTGAGATACTCACCTAAAGCACATAGCAAGGTACCTGAGATCCAGTAAGTGCTATATAAATGACAGCTATAAACATAATGAAGTAACTACTTAGGTTTACTTTCCTAGACATAGGAGACTGCCCTGTCACAATGGATGGAAGGAGCTCATCCTTTCTTTTCCTGTTTTCTCTCGTCCCTCTCCATTTGCCCCCTATCACCAGTGCCCCCATGACTACATATGTATTCAGCAGCATCTTCTGGGACCCTCTTGCCCCAAAAGTCAGCTGGAGTACAGAATTTGCTATAATCTTTGACAGGCCTTCCAGGTACCAGGTGTCTTCTGTCTGATACTAAGCAACTTTGTCCCCTTTCTATTCTCACATGAAGGAGTTACAGCGTCCCAAGGGGCAAAACTCATATCCAAGTACAAAACACTTCACTTCAGAAGCAATACTAAAACTGTCTGGCTGCAAACAATGTCCTTTTCCTCTGGATTAATGTTTCTTTTTCATAACTGCTGATCAAATTAAGACTACAATTTAAGAAAGCAGAGGGTGACAGAAAAAAGATCACAAAGCACAGAGAATTTCTTTTGCCTTTTTGCACAGCCAACTGCATAAGACTAGAAGCTAAAATAAAATTGAAAGGAAAGAGAAAAAAAGACCAAACTTAGTAGGTGCTGGTATGCAGTTTAGAAAATCTGTTTAACTGAAGTTTAAAAAAACTGCTGGGGAGGTTCCTGCTACTGGATTTGAAAATATATCTTCTCAGATAAAATTTACTTTGTCACTCTGCTGCCCTCTGTCCTGCCTCCAAGTTACCCTAATGCTGGGTCAGTAGTCAGAAATGTGTCTCTTATTTCCATGTCCAGAGTCAGTGCGATGCTCAGCTAATGACAGCCACAGTTCCAGGGCCACTAGGAAGAATCTTAACCCACAACATGGGCTTTTGTTCAACTGCAACTGGGTTTATTTCTGATTCATCTATTTTGAGTTACGTGGCATTGGCAAGTGTTGAACTCGAGTGTGTTTCGCCATCTGTAAAATGAGTATAATACCTACCTCACAATGTAGTTATGAGGATTCCACAGGATGCAGTATATTAATTGCGCTGCACATAGTAGGTGCTCCACAACTAATCTTTCCTTTCTCCTTGATGCCTCAGCCATGTTACTTTTTCTGTTTTGAGTCCTGTTAAAATGCAAATATACCTAAAAAGGGTAACTTTTGTAGCTATTGTCAGTCATTTGCTCCTGAATTGCTATCAGATTATTTTTTTTTCCTGAATTAATACAAGCTTTTATAGAGAAGGTGAAGGGGCAAATGGAAGGCATGGGATCCCTGGAGAAGGTAACTCCTGAGTATGGAAGAATGACAGAATCAGGAGAGTGGGAGTTTTATGACATCATACCTCCTTTAAAAGCTTATCAATGTCTGAGCCTGTCCTCCTTCCTTCCTTCCTTCCTTTCCTTCCTTCCTTCCCTCCTTCCCTCCTTCCCTCCTTCCTTCTTTTCATTCTTCCTCTTTTACAATTTTGATGTTGCAAATGATGGTAGTTTTATTGTCCAAATAACTTAATGAGAAGTCCGAAAAAGTGATCTGTTCCTTAAACACAGAATTAAAAGTGTCCTGGAGTTACTAGTAGCTGTGGACAGAGCCATAGCTTACAGCCTTGGCTATTTTTTTGTATCTAAACTCTTGAGCAACTTTCAAGTGCTAAAGAAAGACACATACATAAACACACATATGCACAGGACACAATGTGTGGCTTCATTTGTTGACATTATATGCCAGGTACTATATATCTTATGCATATTATAGTTTAATTCTTGAAACTCATGTATAAATTCAGTTTACTTCAATTAAAATTTTCAGAAACTGAATTCAAACAACCCAATACGAAAAGGAGAAATGTATTGACATGTGGAATTCAAAACTCCAGAGATGCAGCAGGATCTAGGACTTAAGTCTGTCTCCCTCAATCTCCTTTTATTTTTCTCTGCTAGGTTGAGCTTCGGCAGCCTCTCTGCAAGGTTTCCAGCAGCTTCAGGTCTAATTCCTATAAGCTTAGTAAGTCCAGCTCCCAGAGATCATCTTTCCCAATAATTTCCTAAAACTTCTTTAGTAGGAGTTTCATTGTCCCACCCTGTGTCACATACAGGACCTTGAAACAGATCTGATGCCCAAGGGCTTAGAATGATCTGATGGTCCGGTTATATAACACATGTTTCTTCCCAAGGGCCAGTGGTGGGGTTATCCCCTAGAACCTTATGCCTTGAGAGTGGAAATTGTGTCCTTCCAAAGGTAATTAAAGAGCTGATACCAAAAGAGTGGAAATGGGTGCCCAGGCTGGCAAAAATAAGAGATGACCACGGCGACACTCTAGGAGGTAGATAGTATTGTCTTGTTTTACAAATGAAGAAATGGAGGGCAAAAGAGATTGAGTGATCTACTCAAAATTGTGGAGCTGACAAATGACAGAGCCAGGAATGAGCTGACATCTCTGCCAACATCAAGACTTCCACTTTTATCCAGTGCTATGCCACACAAACCAGAACTTGACACTACATGAAGCAGGCATCCTGGTGAAGTGTTAGAAGTAAGGTCTCTAGATTGAGAACACTCATTTTTTGTTTGTTCTTAAAGACAGTCTGAAATGAATGTCTTCCTGTCTATTTCTTCCTTCTGAACAGATAATGTCTCTTCCTATCTTGACAGGCAAAGCCTGTATGCAAATAAATTCTTATTAGTAAATTTTGGGCATATGTATCTGCTTCCAGCTTTATTTTTATTTTTAAAGAAGGGAGAAATTTTTCTCAGCAATGTTAGCTTTGTCAAACTGAAAAGTGTAGAAATCTAAGTGTGGCAGCCAGGGGTCCATGGTGGGGATAGATTTTTTTTTTAATTCATTTCTACATTTGTGTTAAGGTCAGTGTATTCATTTCACAGTAGGGAAGGATGAATTTTGACATTTTTTATAAGGGTGATTGATTGGTTTGTGTCCATTTGTGAGACTCTACATGGCAAGAGGCCATGGCTAATGGAAGAGAGGAGAAAAACAAAACAAACAAAAAAAACCTGACTATTTTTGTCAGAAGCCTGCCATTTTGGAAGGAGCCCAGAAATGCTGGACATGGACCCAGATCTGAGCAGAAGATAGAGACTGACACACATCAATTAAAGGACAAAGGGCGATGCTATTGACAGAAATTTTATTTGAATTATGCATCCCGGCAGTGTTAAAAAAGTTACGCATCTCCCCCAAATTTTCTACCACTTACTGATTAACCTTCTGTGTTACTGGTGAGGAAGCATCACAGAGGAGTGAAATTCACAAAAGCGCAGATGCTGGATCCTCTGCCTGGAACTCTCTTGCCTGTACTTTACAGTCTTCATTTGAAGCTCAGTTCAAATGAGCCATCCTTAGGAAGGTGAGAGGTTTTGTGATTCCCTAGAAAAACACTATCTGTTCTGCCCTTTGGTCTCCACATAAGGATAATCAGACAACCCATACATTTTCACTTTGTGATTTCCTGGCTAGACTTTATGACACTCAGGGACATGTGTATCTGTTTATCACTCACTACATCACATGTGCTAAGCACAGGACATAAGATTTATAGTAAGCACTATCATCAAATACTTATTAAATGAATACATGAGTGAATGAATGAATGAATGGCTTTTTAATCATTTCAGTGTCTGCCTTTTGAGTTGTGGCATGAACACTGATTCTTGTTTTTCTTTCCAAGGATGAGAGTGGCTTCATCTAAATTGTTATGCTTATTGATTAGTGATGATAGAGAACCATAAACATTTAACAGGGAAGCAATTTCCTTTAAAAACAGAATAGTGTTCCTTGGTGATTGACCACATTTTTCTGTGATGACATCTTTGGCTGTTTAACCACAGGAAAGCTTTCTTGTGAGCTCCAAGATTGCTGAATTCTATAAATCCCTGTGCATTAGGCTTTGTTTTAGGAGGTGGAGGACCTTTGTGTGAATGCCAACAATGGCTATTCCAATATCATCAGGCTGACCATTTTAATGGCAGTGATTCCAGGTTTGAGCATTCTATGACTCCACTGATGATATTTCCATGGGACCTAGACATGGGAATCACATGGTTCCATTGGCTCCACAGACAGTGCTTGGCGTCAACTCGTTGCATTACTCAGGGATTCACCAGGGTCAGGTGAGCCTCATATTGAGCTTTCTGTTTGGGTTTTTTGCTTGAGTACTATTGTAAAGGGACACAATTATTAACTTATGGCTATTCCCAGCTTGGCCCTCTGCCACTCTCTCTCACAAAGTCAATTCTGACTTGAGAGATCAGCTTTCCCCCTCTTCTGTTTTAATAATTCCCAGAGGGGTTCCATAAGCATCTATGTTGCAGTCTGAAGTGTAGAGTGAAATCTGGCTAATGCTTATGGCTTTAAAAGGGGGCTAAATCAAAGTGTACTCCTCAGAGGAGCTGAAGTTGAGGTAGAAAGAGTGTGATGTATAGAAAACACTTTCCTGCTTTCTCACATGCCTTACAGTGTGGGATGGAAGTGCAAAGAGAGATGAAACATGCAATGAGGAAATGAATGGGACATTCCTGGAAGTGACAAGATAGTGAAAAAGTACATGATGACCAGAGTCGCTAATAGCAGTTTCCATGAGTTATGCATAGCAGTCTGCTTTGTGCTTTCAAGAGACATAGGATATTTGAAAATTATGTTTATAATGTGTTACTTCACTTGGGGCGCTGCGAGTAGGTCAGGACCCAAACAAATAGACCAGGGCATAAAGCATTTCTGCAACTTTTCACATGTGTCACCAACATAAGTGGGCTTGCTTTGGGCCCTGTCTTTATTCATGCCCACCCTTTCAACTTCTCACATTGGAACCAATTTTGGGAAATCACCTGTAAGCTGAGATGGTGGGATCTACATTGACAGCATCCTGTCTATGCACCTCTCTTACTCCTCCTTGTGAATAAATAATTTGCAAACCATATCTTGCGATACCCGATCAGGCTGCTGCTGACTAGCCAAGGGGTTTGCAACTGACTTGGGTACTAGGAAGTAGATTGGGAAGTCCATGGTTCTTAATGGCTGCTTCACAGGAACCTCATGGACTTGCCTCGATAACCCTGTACTTTTCCACCCCAAATCATCACTTAGAATGAAGTGTGTTTCCATTCCAGTGTATAGCATGCCCTTGTGCCCTTTTCTAAATGTGTCCATTCCAAAATTCAGACGATGATTAATTTGCACATATATTCTTCAAATGTCTAACCTCACTCCTTTTTTTAAAAAAAAAAAGACTTAAAAATTATTTCTTTAATAGAAAAATAAATATGTATATTTACAGTGCACAATATATTTTCATGTATGTATACTTTATGAGATGGTTAAACCAAGTAATTAACATATGCATTACCTCACATTTTGTTTGTGGCAAGAATACTTAAACTCTACTCTCTTAGCAATTTGCAAGTATACAATATGCTGTTATTAACAATTGTCACCATGTTGTACAATAGATCTCTTGGATTTATTCCTCCTACTTAACTGAAACATTGTATCTTTGATCAACACATCCCCAACACACCCTCCTCCAGCCCCTGGTAACTTCCACTCTACTCTCCGTTTCTGTGAGTTCATCTGTTCTAGATTCCACAATTAAGTGAGATCACAGAGGTTTTTTTCTATAATTGGCTTAGTTTACTTAGCTTAATGTCTTCCAGTTCATCAACGCTGTTGCAAATAGCAGGATTTCCTTTTTTGAAAAAGCTGAGTAGTATTCCATTGTGTGTGTACACCGAGTTTTTTCCACTGATGCAATCAACTTGGATATCCAAGTTGATTCCATCTCTTGACTAATGTAAATAATGCCACAATGAACATGGAAGCCCCACTCCTGTCTTCTTCAATGGCACAGATCTTCCTCCTTTCCCAAATTCTGCTCGTTTTCTCCTTCCCTTTTCTCCTATAAACATGGAATCTACCATTCCTTCCTTTTCCCAGGAGCCCTGCCTAAGGCAAAGACGAGCAAACTTCCCTTTCCATGGTTCAGTAACTATCAAAGTATGTCACACAGAGTAGATGCCCATTGTTTGTTGAATGAATGGTTCTACTTCAAAGATTTGTGAGACTGATTTCTCACAGTATCAGGTGGAGTGGAGAATTAAGTTATCAAATTAACCTACTTATAAGGTGCTCAACAGAATTGAATAGGGTTTTATTCATTCAGATAATAAGAATTCTGCCTAGGCTACAGGGCAAGGTCAAGGACCCTAGTATTATCTTTCTGCCTCTTTCAGATGGATAAAGTTGGGTTTGGATGACTCAAAGACTGGTTTAAATCTTGGCTTTATTACATGTTATCTATATGATTTTGGAGAGGTGATGCAACCTTACTGATCCTGATCGCCCCCATGTGAAAAAATGAAGGCAACAATGCCTTCCTCACAAAGTTAATGTGAAAATAAAAGGAGATTAGAAGGTACAGAATGTGGCACCTGATGCATATTCAATAGTCACTGCTGGTACTGATTCACTAAAAACTCTACTCTAGAATATTAAGAAGTAAATTGAGTAAAGTTTCCATGTGTTCATTTTAAGAGAAAAAAATTTTTAATTAAAAAAAATATCTGTATCACAAAAATGTTGCTCCCACCTCCATGTGTAACTTACTTGTTTTATACTGAAGCAGTCTTACAGCTGGCAAATCCAGACACCTTTCCCAGGCAGTGGCTAACTTCCTTTGTAGAAAATAACCTCTCATAATCCTCTGCATAGCAATTCCTTATATGCTTGGAGGCCATTCATTGACATAAAACTCCACAAAGGAAAATTTTCATTGCATTTAACGTGTTTGTTGTTTTGCTAGGCATAATGGAAATAGGTCTATGGTCACAAGTCCCAGCATTCTGGGCCATTGCCCACAGAGGAAAACCATCACTAACTAATTAGCACCTTTGTGTGGGCCTGTGAAAGGGCTGCTGTGGTTTTTTGTTTTGTTTTGTTTTGTTTTGTTTCTGCTTTCATCCCTTTGGCAAACATCCCTGGAAGGCTAGTCATAAATGCTAATGAAATTGCAATTTCTGTTGGAAGATGCAGTCACAGAATATTTGGAAGCGTATAAACTCTCTTTGCTGTGTGGTACATTGTCATGTGTATTAATACCCTTGTGAAACCTGCTTTTTTATATAAGTTAGTATCAATTTGAAGAGCATTCATCAAAAAATAAGCAGAGTCTTGGACTTTTCTCACTTTTCTCATCGTTAGTAGGGGAGCTCATCCTAGTCACCTACTAAGAGGAGAGTACATGGTCTTTCTCCTTTGAGTTTCAATTAACTTGGTGATAAGAACTACAGAAACACATGGCTGGATAGATGTGAACTATCAGCCTCTCAAGAGGGATATATATATGAATGCCTAAAAAATACTATACAATGATTTCAACTCATATGCTTTCCCAGAGCTATGGCTTTGATGGGATGAAGCACACACCAAAAACAGACAACCTGGAACAAGCAATATAAGAACAGCAACATTTAATATTAATTTTCCAAATGAGCAAGTCAATCTACAGTGTTGACCTCAGGCAAAAATGCCAGGTCATCAGCAGCCTGAAATTTCCACACTCATCCTAAGACCTCATTTAAGGACATATGGAGGGAAACAAATATATACCACAGTTAATAAATGACAAAAACATTGGTGACATACTCTCTGAAGATCGAACTGGTCCTGGTTGCTTCTTAAGTATAACAATTCCAGCATACGCACCTATTTTAACTTTTCTGTAGTTGTTTATTCCACACAGCCCTGTTCCCTCACCTTATCTGTGACTACACACTGGTATCTGATACTTTGCTATAGAGTTTCAGGTCTTGACAGTGTTTCCCATCACAGTGTGAGAATTTTCTATTTTCCCAGGCCCTTGAGATCAGCTCTGTCTTTTGTGAGAAGGAGGCTTTTAAAAGACAGCTGAAGTGGATAAGCACGGCGTCTGGGCTCGCCAAGGAGGAGGCTGCGCATGGGCTGCCAACCGCGGCATTAGCCTTGCTCCAGCTCAGCTCTGGAATAGCTTGTTTTGAGGAGTTTGGCTTAAGCCTATGGAAATAAAAAGACTTTTCAATTCTACCTGTCCCTGGGATGGGCCCGAGTTATCATTCAGAGAGCACACAGGGGCCCCAGCCAAGAGGAAAACCAACAAAACTCATTTTAATGGTAGCAGTAAAGTCTCACAGCACAACAGTTTTAACAAGGTCAAACAAAGGCAGCTCTTCCCTTCCTAGTCCTCTGTTATTTTCCTGGTTTATTTATATATTCAATAACACCATCAGCAGCAATTCGAACTCTTCTCGAGACATCGATGCCAGGGCAGATGTCTGAACAAGAATTTTTGCATATCAGTCAACCAGACTGTTGTCCAGGTTAAGTAAGGAAAATGTTGTTCTGTGTGTAATACACGAGAAAACCATTATACAAAATCAATATCTCCTTAAATTCAAATTACTCTAATTAGGTTGGGACAGTGGAGAGGCTGACCCATGAAGAAATAAACTAGCTTATTGCAATAATTATTTATTTTTTAAAAATAATTTTTAATTAGGCAGGTCAAAGCATTTTGGAAGCTCTTCTTTATACCCCAGAGCTGACTTCCTTTTATACTTCTGCTGTCTGGATGCAGCAGAAGGACTAATATTCATTAAAAATCTGTTAGAGGTAGCCTAAAAATTAGAAGCTGGCATTAATATGAGCTCAGGCTGGCCCTTAAAGCATGGGGGTGTGTGGCCTGGGGGTGTTTATTACCTGGTTCTGTGGCAAGCGAGGCATGGAAGGAACATTGGTATTATTTTTGGCTTAGGCTACAGAAAAATTAACCTTAATTTCATCATGCTAAAGATAGCCAGCAAACACAAATGCCTCTACCAGAAGTATTACTTTCTACACGGTACTCCTTTTGAATAAAATCTTTGTTTTGACAGAGATGTTTGTGCACAGAGCAATCTTTGAGTTTTTGCTGTGGGTGAGAAGCAATCCAATATGTGTAACCAACAAAATGCAAAAAGATACACATGATAGAAGACCATTATTACATAGTCTTGCTCATGAAGGAAAACCTAATAAAAATGTTCCTGATGTTAAAGCACATATTTTAGCAGCATTTGTAACTCTGTTCTCCAATGGGAACAATAAATGTGCTTTTAGCAGGAGACATAACTTGCTCAAACATTTAAAGTTCTCCCAGTCCAAAGGGAAATAATGCACGATAGCTCCTTGGCATAATGATTAGGCTGATAAAATGAAATGTTAGCCTGACTGTAGACTGTGGAAGTAGAAAAGGCTCCAGCATGGGCGTTAAGAGTGCCAGGTATTTCATCTTGGCCCTGAATGGCATAAGAAGAACAAGAGAGAGAGACAGGAGACTGGAGGAAGGCTAAATGCTGTAAGCACATATGTATTCTGGAAGGTGGTATGACAGGCAGCTTCTGAAATGGTTCTTCACTGTTCCTACCTCCTGGTTTTCACACCCTTATCTAATTTCTTCCCCTTGGGTATAGTGACTCAATTCCAATGAATAGACTATGGCAGGAAAGACAGGATGTTACTTCCAAGACTGTTTACAAAAAGGCAGTAACTTCTGTCTTGCTTGCACTCTCTCTGGTATTTCCTGCGTGCTTTGATGAAGCCAGCTTCCATGTTGACAACTGCCTGTGGAGAGGCTTGGGTGGCAAGAAATGAGAGTGGCCTCCAGCCAACAGCCAAGGAGTGACTGGATCCTGCCAACACCACAGGAGTGAGCTTGGAAGCAGCTCTTTTCCCAATAGAGAGTCTTGAGATGACTACAACTCAGGCTGACATTTTGGTTGCCGCCTGTGAGAGATCCTGAGCCAGAGGACCCAGCTAAGCCACACCTGGATTCCTGACTCACATACACTGTGAGATAATATACGCGGTTGTCCAAAGTCATTAAGTTATGGGGTAAATTTTTTATCCAGCTATAGATAATGAATACAGTGGAAAACTGAAAAATTCTATCAAATCATGCATCATTTCCGGCATGATCCAAGCCTCAATATTTGTCTTTTTAGAGGATAAAAGCAGCAACCACAACAATCTTGTCTATGGCTGGTCACACAGACAAGAGCCAGAGTTTCTGCACATTAGCCAACCAGAATTTCATCCAGGTTAGGTAAAGAGAATGTCATCATGTGTGTAATATGGGAGAAAAACCATTATGCAAAATCAATATCTCCTTAAATACAAATTACTGGACAGGAATGGATTAGAAAGTTAAAGAAAAATGCAAGTAAGAGGTAACCCAAAGTTTGCAGAAAAATCTAGACTAGAGAAACACAGAGAAAGCAATAGCCAAGTAATCTCTCCTTTTAGAATAATAGTCCTGAAAGAAAAGCCAACACACATGTTGCTAATTGGCCTCTGCTACCTGGTAATCAGCAATTGCCAACCGAAAGGCTGTCATCTCAGGAGAGGGTAAGCTAGAAAGGTGTGGAGGGCAGGGAACTTGGCTGAAAAGTCAGGACAGACAGAGTAGTAATATAAGCAAAATGCCACCTCTGAGGCTTCTGTTAGTATAGAACAGTGTTCAGCAAAGTTTTGCTTTCAAGAACCAGATATTAAATGTATTAAGTTTTGTGGGACATATGGCCTCTGCTGTTGTAATGTAAAAGCAGACATAGACAACATAAAAAATAATGAGCATGTCTGAGTTCCTATAAGGCTGCAGGCCAGATTTGGCCCATAGGCCATAGTTTGCCAATCCCTGATATAGAACAAGATATTCTGCTGGTATAATAAATCTGAAAGGTGGAATTGAGGCCAGGGTCAGCATATCCAAGCCAACAAGTAGGTATAGGTAAGGTGAAGAGTTAAGAATCAAGATCAGGAGGATGGCGCAGGCAGCTACTGCATCTGATCTTTGGTAGAACTCCTTAGTCAGAGTTCAGACAGGCCAAGAGAAGATGGGTGAGGATGAAGACCAGACAGAACCTCAAGCTGAATACATAATGAGCTTGTAAGAAGGAGAAAAGACTAACTTGGGTTCACAGAGAAACAGCATATGAACAAGCAAACTGTGCTGAGCTTATATTAAGTACCCTCCTTCTTTATGGACAGATAGGGACAAGATATTGGCTAGATGCTGTCTTCAAGCAAAATAGTGCTTGTACTAAATGTGCATCCTTCCCATTCCGTAACAGGCAACAGTTTCTTTGCACATCTCCATTTATCTCAACCCTGGAGTTCAACCCCCTCACCAAAAGTACATTTTTTAATACTCCACATGGGTAATTTATTTCTATATTTTTTTCATATAATTCCAAAGAGCAGTTTGATTTGGGACACTCCCTTTAGATTCAGAGAATAAGATTGTAATTCATCTTTTATGCATTTCTGTCTTGCATGCCAAATGAAATTCAAATTGTCATTCTCTGTTCTGAACCAAACACCATCTTGAAATTGTTTATTCTTATTGTTTAAAATAATTCTGAGTCTATATGGCTCTTCTATCTTGGGAGAATAACATACATTTAGAAAATTATAAAAGATTAGTTTTCCCATTAAAATGTTTTTCTTTTAGGCAGAACATTGCTTTGTCAAAAATTGGGATATCTCAACACTTTCTATATTTTTTTCAGATAATGTTAGATGGGATGTTAGGTGATTGTCCAAAATCAGTCTTAGTTCTAACTCTGCTGCTTATTAACCTGTGTAATCTTGGGAAAGTTATCTAAATTCACTTTGCTTTATTTTACTTTATTGTTTTTCTCCCTCATCTTTAGAGAGAAAAAGAGATACTCATTCCTGCTCTGGCTTTCTAGTAAGATTTTGTAAGAATCTGATGAGTTAATATATGCCAACATATGCTATAAATTATAAAACTTTATAATAATGGTAGATATTTTTAACTCATCAAGCATTTATTTGATCTTATTTTATACAAGGTACTGTGCAATGGACAAGCGTTACAAAAATGAATAAGACCCGTCTCTTCTCTCCAAATATCAATTATATCAAAGAGTTAGGTATATTAGCTAACATTTTTATAGCACTCACAGTGTTCTAGGCATTCTCTCTATATATTTTATTTAATCTTTACAGTATAAATAAGTATAATTATTCCCATTTTAAGATGAGAATATTATCACAAAGGTTGAGGGAAAATTAGAAAATTTTCCCAAGATTATACAAGTTAATAAATAGCAGAGTTGGAACTAGGACCCTGATTTTGCAACCAGCTAAAATTTTATCTAGCATAATCTGAAAAAAAAATTATAGAAAGCATTGAAATATTCCAATTTTTACCAAAGCAATGTTTTGCCTAAAACAAAAATATTTTAATGAGAAAACACATCTTTTGATTTCTTAAATGTGTATTGCTCTCCCAAGATAGAAGAGCCATCTAGAATCAGAATTATTTTAAACAATAACAAGATTACTTAAGATTAAGAATTATTTAAGAATGACATATGTAGTAAATGGCTGGGCCAGGATTTCAACCTAGGATGTTTGATTTTACCAACCATTTGCTTCACTATTATGCTGTACTGAATATTAGGACTATGAATATTTAAGTGGAAGTAGTAAGAAGATCATTACTGATTTTAGGAAGTGAATAATCTGAAAGAAATGAAAGTAGAGATGGCCAGAAGGAATCAATATTTTCCTAAGGGTGTCTCATGGAAAGACGTCCCCTAAGTCTGGCTATGTGAAAAAAAGAATTACATGGTCAGATGTTTGCAAAACATCCTGATTCTCCTTAGAGAGTTACAAAGTATTTTAGCCTGGTAAAATCCTGCTTAGAAGTTCTGCGGAAAAGAAATCTCTCTCCCTTTGGCCCAGTGTTTCCCACAGGTATTGTCCTCAGGATCTTTTTTCACTAATGCTGTTAACCTAGCTCTGTTGAACATAGTGTGTCCCTAAAATAGTGGTCCCCAACCTTTTAGGCACCAGGGACTGATTTTATGGAAGACAATTTTTTCACAGACTCTTGGAGAGGGATGGTTTCAGGATGATTCAAGTGTATTGCATTTATTGTGCATTTTATTTCTATTATTATCACATTGTAATATATAATAAATAAAACAACTCACCATAACGTAGAATCGGTGGGAGCCCGGAGCTTGTTTCCCAGCAACTACATGGTTCCATCTGGGGGTGATGGGAGACAGTGACAGATCATCAGGCATTAGATTCTCATGAGACACTTGCAACCTAGGTCCCTCACCTGCACAGTTCACAATAGGATTCGTGCTTCTCTGAGAACCTAAGGCTACTGTTGATGTGACAGGAGGCGGAGCTTCAGTGGTAATGTGAGCAGTAGAGAGTGGCTGTAAATACAGATGAAGCTTTTCTCACCTGCTGCTCACCTCCTGCTGTGCACCCAGTTCCTAACAGACCACCAACTGTGGTCTGTTTGTCTGTGGCCCAAGGGGTTGGGGATCCCTGCCCTAAAACACTGGTACAGAACTTTGAAGAAACTTGGCATGGAGGAAGGTAGTGACTTGAAATAGCTAAAATGGAGAGACAAAAAGCTGTCACCAGGAGCAAAGTAAAGAACTGCTAAAGAGCTTATGAGTGCTGCTGGTCTTGAAAGCCATCTATCCATTGATGATCATGTCAGTTGGCACCACTATGGCATTATCTATAGCTGTGCTTAATAGTTGGAGAAGAGAGGTAGAGAAATTGGAAGTTTTAATTGATCCAGGTCTGGGGACTGGAAAGGCAGATGAAGTAAAAGATGAGAAGGAAGGAAATGAATTTACTAATATTTAGGAAGGAAAAGTTAAAAATGATGTTGTTTTCTTCCACAGTCTATAATCTTTAATGCATTATGTCAAATATAATGTATTGCCTTCAGAAATGACATTGTATATGTAATTTGACAAAGAAAACAGAGAAACATCTGTTCTCAATTTTAAGGGAAAGATGACTCTCCCTAAGTTACCTTGGTGTCCCTTACACATTCCGTTAGGGATGTGGCCAAGACTTCCAAAGCACTAAGGCTCAGACACCTCAGTACTTACAGTGAATTCAGGGGTTCCATACCTAGGGAACCCCTGAATATCACAGATATACCTGAGGGACATCTCAGAAGCTGGGATAACAGAAAGCTACACTGGGTGTGGAGAGGTTCCAGTTTGGTTTCCTGTTAGCTTAGCTTATGTGGCTGAGCAGATGACCTTAATCAGTCATGACTGATGCACAGAAGCTGGCTAAGGAGGGTTATTCACATAGCAACTGAGAAATGTTGGAGTACGGATCTCTTGAAAGAGAGAAGGGAGTGGGGTAGAGCTCAGAAAGCAACGGTAGGGGCCAGCTTCTCCCAATTGCTTCTCCCAAAGGAACAATGCCATCTAGCATCAGGTCTTGGTCCAGTTAGTGAGCACACTTCTTCCTAGAGCTGTGGTTCTTAAACACTTGGGTTACAGGATTTCTTTACATTCTTAAAAATTAAGGTCCCCAAAGAGCTTTTGTTTATGTGGGTTATACCTGCTGATATTTATCGTATTTAAAATGAAAAATGGATACATTTAAAATATTTATTAATGTATTGAAAATAGAAATATTAAACCCACTATATGTTAACAGAAATAATGCACTTCTATAAAAAATTGTATATTTTCCAAAGTAAAATAAAATCTAGTGAGAAATGTATTTTTTTGTTTTCATTTTTGCAAGTCTCTCTCTTTAGTCATTGGCTTGATTAGATATAGTTGGATTCTCCTATCTGTTCTTCCATTCATGTTGCCATGATTTGTTGCTTTGATTGAAGAAAATCTTGCCTGACACAGACACATCACTGGAAAAGGGAGGAGCATGTAATCAATTTTTCAGACAATTGTGGATATTGTTCTTTGATACTATACCAAAACTCAAAAGATAGTAGTTTCTTAACGGTTAGTTGTCATGTAGAAGCTGAAACCATATCAGTGAACTCTTCAGGCTCTGGGTACATTAAATTCATCTGCCCATCATGTACTTTAGTCAGTCTTTTATCCAGGCAAAACTTTGTAACATCCTGCATTTGCCTTTTGGAAAATATTGGTTCACTGAGATATGCAGATCTTTCAAATGTTGATACACTTTATTATGCAACGTAAAATATTACGTTTATTAATATCACCTTCATCTTGTCAGAAAAGTCTTTAAGATTTGGAACATCGTCAATCTCATGGTGGTCAATATAAATTTTCCAAATTTCTAATTTTTGTTTGAAAGCCTAAATATTGTCATTGACAAAAGATACTGTCAGTGTTTTTCTCAAAATGACAGATTCACTTGGGATGACCAGCCACCCCCACTCACCCAAGAAAGACTAAGGGGCTCCTGGGAAAATGCTAGAGTTTCAATGCTAAAACTGAGAAAGTCCTTAGAGGCATTAATTTTTGACAAAATATCCATTGAATACCCAAGTCAGAACAACTGTAATTTGTCTCTCAGTCATTCTTTTAAGTAAAAACGGTGTTCTATGACAAACGTAACTAGTTCAGCCGGGAACTCCAATAATCACACGAGTACTTTTCCCTCCAATAACTCACTCCTCAGCATGCAGCAGTTTCACTCTTCAGGTGTTTCTCATTTAGTCACACAAAATCCTAAAAAGACAATGCATCTCAAGGGCCAGTGTTTAATAAACATATTAATTTTTGCTTCATCAAAGGAATTCTTAAATGAAACTGATTTTCAAACAATGCAAATGTGGGGTTGTGAAGAATATCAACTACCAGTGGTTTCATGCCACTGTCTTGATTTGCGCTAAGTTTGACCCACCATTGGTTTTGCTTTTATATTATTGGAAAAAATGCCAACACAGCTTTAAAAAAAGATGAATAATGCTTTACTATATTATGAAAATAGTTGTAACCTCATGTACTCAGTATCCCCAAGGGTCTATGAATCATACTTTGAGAGGCCCTGTCCTGGGGCCTAAGTCTTCCAGGAGGTTCTCTAAGTGTCAGAATTGGTTCTGACATTTGTCCTCTTGTGAACCCAGAATTACCATACCCTTTTCCTTCTCTCCAAGGATCTTCCCAGGGTATGAGAAGTTTTTCCTTTTAAATTCTCTACGTAAGTTTTGAATATGCCCTCTTTTTGACAATGAAACAATGACCCTATGCCTACACATTTAAATAAAGTTGCTTTCAGTAATTTGAGAGTCCTTGATCTTCATCCTTCTAAAAGAATCTTTTACAATTCCAACAATGTGTTCTGCCCCTTCATCCTAAAGAAGAGTGAACACAAAATGCAAATCTAATCTCCATTGCATCACAACCCTGCTACATATTTCAATACACATTAATTTCCTAATAGCCATAATCAAGGCAGAAGACTAGCATTGAATAAGAGAAGAAAGGGAGCATTTTCAAATTAGTGAAAGAACAATTTTTATTATTTTGCCACAGATATTGACAGATTTCATTTTTGGCTGTAACATGTACTTAATATTTGAGATTGGTATTTCCAAGAAGAAACCACAGTTAGAATTATAAAAATAAAAATGACATCTTGTAACCTTGAGGCTTGTGCATGAAAACAAGGCTGTGTAATAGAAAGTAGATTCTGAGCCACTTTTCCTCCAGTCTTAGAGCTGCCCACAGTTTCATCTGTCAGAACATCTGCCATAGGCTGATGAAGAATGATATAAATGTAGCACAATGGTGACATTTTGCTACATTTAGGGTTTGAAATAGCTTTTTTTTTTAAATGAAGAAGGACAGATGAAAAGAAGTCCAAGATGAGATTGACAGGTAGATGTATTCTCTGGAGATATACAATGCTATTCTTTGAAGTCAGAAACACAAGCCAGAATTAATTTGTCTACATAGTTATACTTTCCATTTATGTGCCGTTTTATAATTTATTAAACATTTAGCATGCACTATCTTATTCTCTTCACAGCATTTCTAAAGTAGGTCTTTGGGTTTTTGTTTGGGTTTTTTTTTTCTCTCTCTTCATTTGACCAGAGGTTGTCAAGGCTGAATGATTTGCCCAAGGTCACGCTACTGTAAGTATCCAACCCATATCTGTGTACCCAGAGTGCAGTGTTCCATCTAGTGGGCAGCTAGTGGCCTCAGGGAAACCTTGATGGTACAGAGGAAAAGGGGGGAGTTGAAAAGTTAAATATGGTAGAGTAAAATTCCTTATTCATCTCTGCTTGTGCTAAACTGTTGGCAACACAACACCATTCACTTTCTGTGATCCTCCCCTATATTCCAAGAACCAGATGCCTGCGAGCACATTCCCAAAAATCCCTTGCTAGAGTGTTTCCAGGTTAGGGCAAAGGTAGCAGGGAGGTAGACACGATATTGTTGGTCTTTTGGCAAGAATGTGCTGAAGTGTAGTCTCAGTGGATCTGAGGTTTGCAGCTGCCTCCAGGTGGTTTGCTGTTTTGCACCTGACTCAGTGTCCCAAACATTATTGATGGTCACTGGTGGTCTCCTGTGATTTCTGCTACTTTCCAACTGTGAGAGCTAATGGTGAACCTGAGAACAAGTAGAGGCTTTGCTTATCTTTGAAACTCCTGCCCTTTCCGAAGTGTCCTAAACATTTACATTGCCTACATTAAATTATTTCCTGCTTGAAATACCTTGTGTGGCTTATCATTTTCTGAAAAGTACTAATTGATAAATTTCTCAACCCCACTAAAAGAACACTAAGGCAAGAAAAGTGACCTAAATCTTCAAGGACAAGAATGTGAGTTAAAATAACTGCAGAGATAGCAATTTTTTTAAGAAGATAGAATTCAGATGAGTAACTGATTCAAATGGTAACTGACATATCAAGGAGTAGAACACTGAAACTCAAATATAGTTAGTGAAGAAATGCTGATAAGAAGGAACCTGATGAATACTGTAACACAGATTTCTGGAAGGTCTCAGGAATTGAAGGCACCAGATAATTCTGAAGTAGGTAGTGCAGGATAAGTTAGAAATACATGTGCTTATTGAAAGTATATAAGTATCATTTATGGGCTGAAAAAATTTTTCTGTAAAGAGCTATGTATTAGTCTGTTCATGGCACTATAACAAAATACCATAAATGGGTGTCTTATAAACAACAGAAATCTATTTTTCACAGCCCCAGATGCTGGGAAGTCCAAGATCAAGGCACCAGCAGATTCAATGTCTGGTAAGAGATGTCTCTTTGTGTAATCTCAACTGGTAGAAAAGGGTTAAGGAAGCTCTCTGGGGCCTCTTTTATAAGGACACTAATCTTATTCATAAAGGTTCTACCTTCATGATCTAATTATTGCCCAAAGGCCTCTACCTCCTAACACTATCATGGGTATAATTAGGTTTTCAACATATGAGTTTTGTGAGGACATAAACATTCATTCTATAGAAGGCCAGATAGATAGTAAATATTTTAGGTTTTGCTCATTGTATTAGTCTGTTCTCACACTACTAATAAAGATATACCCAAGACTGGGTCGTTTATAAAGATAAAGGTTTAATTGACTTACAGTTCGGCATGGCAGGGGAAGCCTCAGGAAACTTACAATCATGGCAGGAGGCGAAGCAAACACATCCTTCTTCACGTGGCAGTAGCAAGGAGAAGAATGAGTGAAGTAGGGGAAAAGCCCCTTACAAAACCATCAGATTTCCTAAGAACTCACTATCACAGGAATAGCATGGAGGTAACTGTCATGATTCAATTAGCCCACCAGGTCCCTCCCATGATCCCTGGGGATTATGGAAATTATAATTCAAGGTGAGAACTGGACTGGGACACAGTCAAACCACATCATTCTGTCCCAGCCCCTCCCAAGTCTCATGTCCTCCCATTTCAAAATCAATCATGCCTTCCCAACAGTCCTCCAAAGTCTTAACTCATCCCAGCATTAACTCAAAAAGTCTCATTTGAGATGAGGCAAGTCCCTTCCACCTATAAGCCTGCAAAATCAAAAGCAAGTTACTTACTTCTTAGATACAATGAGGGTATAGGCATTGGTTAAATACAGCCATTCCAAATGGGAGAAATTGGCCAATAAAAGGGGCTACAGTCCCCATACAAGTACAAAATCCAATAGGGCAGTCATTAAATCTTAAAGTTCCAAAATGATCTCCTTTAACTCCATGTCTCACGTCCAGGTCACACTGATGCTAGAAGTAGGCTCCCAGGGCCTTGGGCAGCTCCACCCCTGTGGCTTTGCAGGGTACAGCCTCACTCCTGGCTGCTTTTGCAGGCTGGCATTGAGTGTGTCTGTGGTGGGTATGGAGGATGGTGGCCCTCTTCTTACAACTCTACTAGGCAGTGCCCCAGTTGGGAACTTTATGTAGGGGCTCCAATTCCCCATTTCCTTTCTGCACTGCTCTAGCAGAAGTTATCCATGAGGGCTCCACCCCTGTAACACACCTCTGCCTGTATATCCAGGCCTTTTTATACATCATCTGAAATCTAGGCAGAGGTTCCAAAACCTCAATTCTTGTCTTCTACATATCTGCAGGACCAGTACTACTTGGAAGCTGCCAAGGAATAGGGCTTGTACCCTCCAAAGCCACTGCCTAAGCTATACCTTGGCCTCTCCTAGCCACAGCTGGAGTGGCTGGAACACAGGGCACCAAGTCCAAGCCTGCATGCAACAGAAGGGCCCTGGACCTGGTCCAGGATACCATTTTTTTTCTCCTAAACTTCCAGGCCTATGATTAAAGGGGCTGCCTCAAAGATTTCTGACATGCCCTGGAGATATTTTTTCCATTGTCTTGGTGATTAACAGTAGACTTCTCATTATTTATGCAAATTTCTGCAACTTGCTTGAATTTCTCCCCAGAAAATGGGGTTTTCTTTTCTATGGCATAGTGATGCAAAATTTCCAAACTTTTATGCTCTGCTTCCCCTTGAAAGCTTTGCTGCTTAGAAATTTCTTCCCCCAGATATCCTAAATCATCTCTCTCAAGTTCAAAGTTCTACAGATCTCTAGGACAGGGGCAAATGATGCAAGTCTGTTTGCTAAAGCATAGCAAGAATTGCCTTTGCTCCAGTTCCCAATGAGTTCCTCATCTCCATCTTAAACCACTTCAGCCTGGATTTCATTGTCCATATGTCTATTAGCATTTTGGTCAAAAACATTAAACAAGTCTCTAAGAAGCTTCAAACATTTCTACATTCTCCTGTCTTTTTCTGAGCCCTCCAAACTGTTCCAACCTCTGCCTGTCACCCAGTTCCAAAGTCACTTCCACATTTTTGTGTATCTTAATAGCAGCACCCCACTCTACTGGTACCAATTTACTGTATTAATTCATTTTCATACTGCTATGAAGAAATACCTGAGAGTACAATTTACAAAGAAAAAAATGTTTAATGGACCCAAAGTTCCACATGGCTTGGGGGGGGTCTCACAATCATGGCAGAAAGGTGAAGGAGGAGCAAAGGCACATCTTACATGGTGGCAGCCAAGACAGCATGTGCAGGGGAACTGCCCTTTATAAAACCATCAGATCTAGGGAAACTTATTCACTATCATAAGAACAGCATGGGAAAAGCCTGCCCCCCATGAATCAGTTACCTCCCACCAGGTCCCTCTCATGACACATGGGGATTGTGGGAGCTACATTTCAAGATGAGATTTGGATGGAGACACAGACAATCCATATTATGCAGCCTATGGTCTCTGTCACAACTATTTGATTCTGTTGTTGCAGTGTGAAAGGAGCTGAGGACAATACTTAAATGAATGGGCATAACTGTACTCCAGTAAAATTTTATTCACAAAATAAGAAGCAGATCAGATTGGCCTATAGGCCATAGTTTTACTAATTCCTGTTTGGACTGTTAAGACCTTTCCTCAGTGTGCATAGGTCTCCCCATAAAGGATAAGACAAAAAATTTACTCTCTCAAAAGGTTGAAATAAATATATTATTTAGTTGAGGATGCCAAACAGCGGGGTGTGGATATAAAGTGAAAAATTCTATAGAAAATAGAGAAACTACATATAAACCTGAAAACCAAACCTTGTGACCCATAGAGGCCAAACCTAGCAGATTTTTACAAAGGATATGTTTTGAAAATATGGAGGCAAATAGCAAAAGAAACACTAAAGGAAAATTGAAAGTGATTACCCAAGAGGAGTGAAAATTACAAGTGTGTTCCCTTACTTTATCAGTATTGAAACATTGCATACATTATTTGGATAAAATTAAAATTAAAATAAGAAAAAATAACTGTAGAGGAATTCAAGGTATCGCATGCATGTTTCATGAGCCCATGGAGTCATCACGGTAGATATTACTATCCTACTTTTCCAAATAAAGAGGCTGAAGAGTCAAACTCCCAAGCTTAATAACAGAAGAGAAGCTGTTGCTTTGAAGAAGGAAAACATATTGGGTTATTTTGGTAAAAGTAGAAAAAGTTATCAGTTAATTAGTGGAAAGTATTGGTAGAAATTCACATATACAGAAAGCACTACAGAGTGTTTAAACTTTTGTGACCACAAATGGGAGCCAAGAATATTGTTGGATTCCAACAATTCCAACTGAGGGGAAGATTTTGGCTCAGACCAAGTGATGCTGGCATCACTCCTAGTTGCCCCAGCAGTGAGTACCTTCCTCATGTTAATGATGCAATAAAAAACACAAATGGTGCAAAAATAATTAGGTGCAGAATACCATGTGGCTAGTTAGCTCCATCTGGGAGGATGTATTGGAATGAAATTTGTGGGGTTGAGGTGTATGTGCAATAAAGGATGAAATCATTAGGAGATGGGCTTGAGTTATAAATAAATGTGAGCTGGAGACTCTCTTGGTTGCTGACCCACTCCATTTCATTCTGATATCATTGAAGTAGGTGTATGTTGGTGATTCTTCAATATCTTACCTTTTCCACCTGGAGCCATCACTTCAGGAAAGGGAACTCTAGGACATGCAGATAATAGAGCTCATAATTCACACCTCATGCCTTTGTAAATTCACTTGGTTTGCTAGGAATTATCACAATTGCCTTCCCCAATTACTTTTCCCATTTCTTGTCACTGTCAAGAAGGATAAAACCTACTTAAACAGGTATGGATAAGAGGAAGGAGGAGCTAATAAGAAACTGGGCTTCAGCAACATAAAACAAACTTCTTTTTTTTTTCCTGTTAAAATATTTATCTTTAATTTGCCGTTGGTTTTGCAACCTTTCAACAATAGTGTAAGCATAATTTTTATCTGTTTTTACTTTGAACAGGGAAATTCTGGATAATGCTTCCTTAGTTTGTGTTCTTGTCTTTCTTTTTTCTTTTTTTTTTTTTAACTTTTACTTTAAGTTCAGGGGTACGTGTGCAAGTTTGTTACATAGGTAAACTTGTGTCATGAGGTATTTTTATACAAATTATTTCATCCCCAAATACTAAGCCTAGTATCCAGTAGTTATTTTTTTTTATCCCCTCCCTCATCTCACACTTCACCCTCAAGTAGGCCTTGGTGTCTGTTGTTCCCCTCTTTGTGTCCGTGAGTTCTCATCATTTAGCTTCCACTAGTAGATAAGAACATGTAGTATTTGGTTTCCTCTTACTAAATTAGCTTGCTAAGAGTAATGGCCTCCAGATCCATCCATGTTCCTGCAAAAGACATGATCTCATTCTTTTTTATGGCTGCATAGTTTTCATGATAAACCATAATTCTTGACTATCATGTCTGTCTCTCATGAACTGATGACACTGGACAACTTCTTTAGAGTCTCAGCTTTCTCTTAAAAAATACTAGGGTTATTGTGGTGGTTAATTTTATGTGTCAACTTGATTAGGCCACTGGGTGCCCAGGTACTTGATTAAACATTATTTTGGATGTGTCTGTGATGGTGTTTCTGGAGGAAATTAACATTCGAATTGGTAGACTGAGTAAAGTAGATTGCTCTGCCCAATGCAAGGGGGCCTTATCCAATCTGTTGAAGGCCTGGATACAGCAAAAAGGCTGAAGAATGGAGAATGTGGTCTCTTGCTGCCTGATTTTCTTCAAGTTGTAATATTGGTTTTCCCGTTTTTGCACTTCAATTAGAACTTACACCCCCAGCTCTCCTGGGTCTCCAGCTTGCTAACTACAGATCTTGGGACTCACCTTCCAAAATCATATGTGCCAAATCCAGATAATAAATATCTTTATTTATATCTATATGTCTCCAATTGGTTCTGTTTCTCTGAAGAACCTTGACTAATATCTTCTTCATTTGAGTTTCTGAGAACAGGTTTTATTTAGCACGGCACCTGACCAATTGTAAGTGTATGCACATGGAAAAAAAGATAAGTCTTGTTACTATGACCATATGCTTAGAAAAAACATCCCAAAGAAAAATGCAGAAGTACAAATGCCTGTTGATTATCCTTCAGGGAGAAGCAGTAGGGAGTCGTAGACTAGGATATAAACATTGGGGTTAGATGGAGACTCTGCTTCCCACATATTAGGTGTAGGATTTTGAACCAATTATCTAACCTCATGTCATGTCAGTTTCCTCTTTTATAGATTAGAGTCAATAACACTTTTTTCATAAACCTGTTTTAAGGATAAAATGTAATAACATAGACAATGTCTTATTCAGTAAATGGTGATGTTATTTAAGAGGTCAAATGATTACCAAGGACCATGTAATTGGTTAGGGAAATTACATCTACACTCTTGATAACTCGATCCAAAAGGCTTAGGTCTCAGTCCAAGCCTTTTGACAGTTCAGCCCCAGAACCTCCCAATTTATCAATACTTTTGTGGCAAGAGAGTCAGCCCCTGATTTAACTGAGTGAAAAAGGATTTCTTTGGCACTGCCTGGAAGTGAATGCATGCTTTTGTACATGACCTTCTTCAAACTACACACGTTTAATGAGGGAAGGAAATCTTCATTTGGCATGAACAGTTCTTTTCTTTCTTCTGCTAACCACCGAAATAGAGCTGTCCCCTAAAGAGAGCCTCTGATCTTGTCTTTCTTTCGTCTTTTTTTAAAATTAAAGCTCTGAATGACTAATGACAAGCCTACCAGGGGTGAAGGTTGGGTGAGGAAGTCCCTATTGAATAAGATTCCAGTGGCTGCACAAGCCATTGAATATTAGGTATCCAAGATATTCATAACTGCTCAAAGTGATTTCTCAAACTGGCACATATATAATGACCACATACCCATCAAATGCCTCATCCATCTGAGGCAGCAATGGTGCACTTTCTTTTCAAATAGGAAATGCCTTTCAAGGTGCATAACTCAGGAAACTGGAACTTCTGCTGGTCAGTGACAAAGATAATTTGTTTCTGGATAAAACCCTAAATCTGTCAGCTTGTTCAGAGTATTGCCTATTTCCTGGAATGTAGGACACAGCTTATCACAATTCTGTGCAGTTATCAAGAGTGTAGATTTGATATCCTGATACAATGATCAGGTCACTATTCCACTTTTGATTATAAGAACATGCTTAAAGACTCGCCTATGGGTAGATGAGTGCTTTGAAAACTGTGGAAACATTTAAAATGCTTTTTATATTTTTTCATGCCTTTGTATTTATTTTATAAAAATAAATGTATCTTTTATATCATAACAAAATAAATTATCAAAGTTCTTAACTCTTGGAGAGTTGGGGGAGGCAGGGCTCAAAGATTCCTTTGGATCCTCTCTTCACACTATGAATGCATGCACATTTACATGTACACATACAGGCATAGACACAGATGCACACATAATTTTGTGAAGGATATTTAGGAATCCAGTTCCCTAGTTAAGAACCACTGGGAGCATACAGATGAAAATAGACTGAGGGGAAAGACGTTTAGGGAGATAAAAGAAGGATTCCTGGGAACATAAACAAATCCCTGTATATACCTTCATGGCTCAGCTCCTCAAGAGTCCATTAAGTTCTAGATTTAGGTCTTAGAAGGAGGGAGGAAAGGAAGGAAGGAGGGAAAGAAGAAAAGAAAGAAGGAGGAAAGGAAGAGAGGAAGGCAGGAAGGCAGGAAAGCAGGAAGGAAGGAAGGAAGGAAGGGAAGTTGAGAAACTGGATGGGAAGAAAATAAAAGAGAAGGGGGAGAGACAGAGGATGAGGAAGGCAGGTATACAGAGATAATTAGATAAATTCAACAAATTCATATTGAGTATTGCTTTACACAGGCTGGAAGCTAGGAACAGGGCATACCGATATACGTAAACATTGTTTTTATCCTAGAGGGGTTCACAGAGTAGAAAGAGCACAACATGCCATCATTTAGCTCTGTAGAGGGGCAAACAAAGTTCTCAGGAGGACAGAGGGGGTGCACAGAGAAGGCTTCAAAGCAGAGGAGATATTTGAGTTGAGCCTTGAATTATAACAACAATTTTCAGCAGGCCACAAGGGTTTTAATATTTTTAGACCTCTTGAGTGCCTGTGGATTTGTGCAGGCAGCATGCTTAATTCATTGTTTGGAACTCTTTTTTCAACTAGAATCATTGGACAGATGCATAGTGAGCATCTGCTTGAGGTGAGGACTGAGGGAGAGAAAGAAGAACCATCATCTTACATGGCCTGCATTCTGCAGGGACCCAGAATCTAGGGGCCAAGACAGCTTAGCAAGGCTGGTGAGCATAGAGCGAAGAGGGAGGCCAGGAAGGAGGGAAGCAGGAGGCTAGGGCAGGGACACACAGGGCAGCCTGAGCAGCTGGGAGGCTTCCTCTGGGTTCAATAGTAGCACCAAGAGCAGGGACTGGCAGCTGAACATAGCAGTGAGTGTACACTTGGCTCACCGTCCAGACACCTTGGCTTTCCCAGCAATGGAAACCTCCAGAAACTTAGATGGGGAGGATTTTCTTCCTGACCTCCTCTTCTCATTTTCTCAGTCCTACCATTTAGCAAATAAAAATGGTTACTTTTGGGGTTTTGTTGTGGTTGTTCTTGCTTAGTCTTTGGAAAAGGTAGGCATACTCAGAGAAGATCCTTGGAGCCCAGCCTGCTTCTGGTTAGGTTAGCAGAAGGAATTGCAAATATTTTAAAAATGCAATCACGGCATTTTTATTTTTTAAAAGTAGATTTAAAAAAAATATTTCAGCTGCTATCCTCATCTTCTAACGTACTTTGTTATAAGCAATGTATTCTAATGTATTTCGTTCTCACCTCACACCATTCCTCATTCTCCTCAGTCTTTGGTTTGATTTTGTTACAGGACAGGGGAATAAACCCTTGTCTCATATAGAAAGAATAAGAAAGACTAGATCCATCTGGGGACTATTTGAGACTCTTCTAGGAGTGTTTTCACTGATCTGTCATTCTAGAGATTTCTTTTAAGGCCTACACTATGCCAGCTACAGCTCTAGACACTGAGGATATAGCAGAGGGGGAAAAGAAATCCAGGTAAAAATCTCTGCCCTCGTAAAGACATATACTAAGAAAACAGATAATTAATTAAAATAAACACTATTTCAGCTATGTAAGTATTATGAAGGCAAATAAAGCGGGAAAGAGGCACAGGGGATGCTAAGGAGGGAGAGGATGGTAACTTTAAATCAAGTCATCAGAAAAGCCCTCCCTGAGAATGTGGCTTCTGAGCAACTGACAAAGATCTTGCAAAACCCACAGACTTCTGTCTCACCTCAGGAACAAAGTTTTTTGAAAAGGATCTTTTTCTGGTAGTAAAATACATATAACACAAAATGTGTCATTTAAACTATTCCCATGTGTACAATTCAGTGGCGTTCATTCCATTCACAATGTTGGGCCCCTAGTAACCTATTATTCCTCTGTCTCTAGGACTATGCTTATTCTAGATCTTTCATGTAAGTGGAATCATACAATATGCGTCCTTTTGTGTTTAACTTATTTCATTAGCGTAATGTTTTCAAGGTTTGCCTGTGTTATAGCATGTGTCAGTACTTCATTTTTTTATGGATGAATAATATTCTATTGTATGCATATACTGTACCATATTTTGTTTATCCATTCATCTGTTGATGAACATGTGGGTTATTTCCACCTTTTAATTATTGTGAATAATGTAATGAATAAGACTGAACAACAAATATCTGTTCAATTGCTATTTTCAATTATTTGGGGTGTACCTACCAATGAAATTCCTGGATCATATGATAGTTCTGTTTAGTTTTTTGAGAAACTACCAACTTTTCTATAGTGACTATGACACTACATTTCCAACAGCAATGTAGCAATCTACAAGTGTTCTACCAACACTTGTTATTTTTCTTTTTTAAAAAATTGTAGCCGGCCAAGTGCAGTGGCTCATGCCTCTAATCCCAGCACTTTGGGAGGCCAAGGTGGTCAGATCACAAGGTCAGGAGTTCAAGACCAGCCCGACCAACATGGTAAAACCTTGTCTCTACTAAAATACAAAATTTAGCCAGGTGTGGTGGCAGGCACCTGTAATCCCAGCTCCTCAGGAGGCTGAGGCAGGAGAATCACTTAAATACAGGAGGCAGAGGTTGCAGTGAGCCGAGATCGTGCCATTGCACTCTAGTCTGGGTGACAGAGTGAGACTCTGTCTCAAAAAAAAAAAAAAAGAAAAAAAAAAAAGAAAAAAAATTATAGCCATCCTCATAGGTATAAAGTAGTATCTCATTGTGGTTTTGATTTGTGTTTCCCTAATGACTAAAGATGTTGAACATATTTTCATATTTTCATGTGCTTGTTGGCTGCATATATCTTCTTTGGAGAAATGTTCATTTAAGTCATTTGCCCATTTTTTAATTAGATTGTCTTCTTGTTGTTGACTTTTAAGAGTTCTTTATATGTTCTTGATATTAAATCCTTACCAGATATACAATTTGCAAATATTTTCTATTTGAGGAGGTCTTTTTAACAAAAAAACAGATTGAAAAAGTTTGAGGAGTGAGGCGAAATGAAGAAGTAACCGGCAGAGCACAGATTATTCTTTGAGAGAATGGGTAGTAAAGAGAAAGAGGTCAGTAGAGAAGATTTATTTGATAAAACTGAGAGATATAGAAAGGAAGGAGGGATATAGTGAAAAGTGACAGATTCAAAGAGGGGTAATTGATGGGGCAAGTTTCCAGAGAAGGGAGTGGTTATAAGGGTATATAAGGTTATGGCTGGAATGTGAGTTGTGAAAAGAAATGATAGTCAGCCGTGACCTCTTTTTCCTGATGGAAGAAGGAAAGTGGTAAAGCAGAGGTCCTTGTCCTCCCTGCCATCCTCTTGAATGTGGGGAGACAACTGAAAATAAATCAAGTCAGTACCTTGAATTTATAATTTCTCCCTCATAAATTCTATATGGTTACTGAACAGTTATTTATCTCCAAAACAGCTTCAAAGAAAAAGCATAAAACCTATGCCTGTACATTACAAGCATGAAAACAAATGTCTTTTAAAAGCCCCTAAATTTTCTGTGTCTCCCAATTTCTGGGCAAAAACGTTTTGTAAAGAACTGCTTCCTATTGCCCCCATGAATGGTGGTATGATGAAATTTTTCTTTTGTTAAGCCTATCCCTATAATTACATGTGTTTGTTCTTAGTATTCTTAATTTTATACTGTAAATATCCATGTTTCAAGGCTCAAAGTAAAATGACCTTTATCAGATGTTCCTGCAAAACCAGCCTTTTATTGTGTTTGTAAAGAAAAGTTCTGTCATCAAGTACGTTGAGAAATGCCCCATCCTTTTGCCCACTCTTGGAGTTAAAGGGCTCATTACCATATTGAAAGACCTTAGAAGTCCTGCATAAAAGAAACCAGTTTAACTTGAATAACCTAGGTTTTCAAAAAACTCATTTGAGCATAGAATACTTGTTCTATGTCAGCTAGCACCTACCAACCACCCAGGACTGGAATTCCAGAAAATGAATTTTGGGAAATGCTGACCTGGATGAACAATTCCTTCTCTGGGGTGTTCCTCCTCTCATTAGTTTCATCTCATTAATATTGGAAGAAAATTTGTCTCATCTTTGGCAGTGTTTCGGCTGTGTCTCTCCAGTTCTTTTGCTCTTTCTTTCCTCTAGGAAGTATTTAGGGTGGCATTTCCATGAATGGCAATCTAGAGAATCAAGTCTCATAGTAAAAGCCGAAATATAATGAAATACACGTATACATATAAACATATGTACATACACACATAGGTATACTCATACACATGTGTGTGTCTGTGTGTGTGTGTGTGTGTGTGAGTGTGTGAGTGTGTATGCACATACATTATTTCTATTAGTCTGGTCTCATGCTGCTGATAAAGACATGCTCATACTGGATAATTTACAAAAGTAAGAGGTTTAAGGGACTTATAGCTCCACATGGCTAGGAGGCCTCACCATCATGTTGAAAGGCAAGAAGGAGCAAGTCACATCTTACATGGATGGCAGCAGGCAAAAAGAGGGCTTGTACAGGGAAATTCCCCCTTATAAAACCACCCGATCTCACAAGATTAACTCATTATCATGAGAACAGCATGGGAAAGACCAATCCCCATGATTCAATTACCTCCCACTGGGTCCCTCCCATAACACATGGGAATTTGAGATGAGATTTGTGTGGGCACACAGCCAAACTTATCATTATTGTTATTATTAGCTCAATTTCTTCATACTGTTCTAATTTCTGAAATACCTTTGACAGTTTCATGGGTACCTTTCCATGGCATGGGGTTTTCAGGCAGAGATATCTCAGTAGGAATGTGGAAATGTGTCCTAGGGTTGTGGAGAAGACTGCAAATTGAGCCCCGTATGAACACACAGGCTAACAGCAAGGTGGCATGGCGGCCAGCTTCCAGCCTGCCCATGTATACTTCTGGAGAAAGGGGCGGTTGTTTTGCAATAAGCTGGTTGGACAAACCTATTGGGTCTTTCTTGTTGCTGTGATCAGGAATCTCTACTATAATTACAATGAAGGGATTCCATAAACATGATTACCATGTATTAAACATACATGATAACATCAGATAGCAGATACCAAAAAAAAATGGAATGTTAACAAGCACAAATGGTTTTGCATTTGACAAAGCATAACACAAAACTTCTTTAAGCAGTGCCTTTCATTTCAAAAGATGCCAGCAAGTCTGAAACATAAGGTGCACATCAGATAACCAAACAAACAAGGAGCAACACCCCAGGGGAAAAAAAAACCTACAGGACATAAATTTGAATTTCAAATTGAAAAGCACATACTGAGTTTCTTTTCCTTGGTCCAGTATCAGAACGACAATGCTATTTAGTTAGGTGTAGAAATCAAAATTTACTATAAGAAGGAAGACAGTTGATGCAAGAAGATATTCTAATCTAGAGATGTTTAGAAGATGGGCAGAGATTAGACCAAAAACCAGGTCAATATGAGATGACAGACATCAAATTAGAAAACATGGGTCCCAATGTTGCCACAATAGCAGACCTCCGTAGGAGTCAAAATAAATGAAAAGAGAGGAAGAGTGTAATCTCATTAAGGCAGCAAAATACAGAAAATTGACATGAGTGTACATCTGTGGTAAAATACAGTACTAAAGAAAATTTTAGTCATACTTAAATTTTGCAAGTCAGCCTGTAGCCATTGTTACAAGAGAAGGCAAAGTTTCCATGAGTGGCAAGCACTTGACATCTGTGTCATCATTAATCCCTCCTATGAATATGGTAGCCATGGCTAATTGATAGCTACAATTTCCTTCTTTAATCTTAACAAGTCCTCAGAGGCCTTATCAGTTCAGCATTTTTGGTAGCCACTTTGAGTCCATTAGAGTTGGTATATGTGATGCAACCTATCTGCCACTTTTGAATTTAATTTGTAATGTAATAGGAAGTGAGAGCCACATTTCTGGGACAAATTGTACCATACAAATAACAAGTTTAGATGAAAGAAGTTTCCTGATTTCCAAACCGAATTTAGCACCCACCTAGAGAGGAGAAGAATATGAAATAATGCCCAACTGTAAGAAATTCAGCTGGGGTACACAATAAGTCCTAAAAGAGTAAAGGAGGATAACTATAGCTGATAAAGGGTTTTAATGATGAAATGAATCCCCAAATCAGAGGCGAGATTAAATAAAAGCAGGGCTGATGAAAAGCTATTGGATTTAGGTACTAAGAGATTTTCAAGTAGATCTCTCAGTGCTATTTGTGTGCCGTGACTACCTCAGGAATCCAGGTGGGAGAGGCAATTATGTGTCTGCAGAAAAGGCAGACTGAGTTCTATTTTCAAGGAACATATGCCAAAAATACAAGTGAGGAAATTGGCTCATGCTTAGGCAGAAGTTGGTGATCGAGGAAGGATTTTTTTTAAATAATAGGCATCACAAAAATATGATTAAAACTCCATGGAAAGAACCCCAGAGACTAAAGGTCTATTTCATAACAACAACAGAAAGAGATGGAAAAATCCCAAAGAGAAAACCTGCAGGGACATAGCTGAGCAGCAAGAAATCAGAGAAAATTAATAAGAGGCCCGACACAATCCTCACGAACCAAAGATTCCGAGTGGCAGGAGAAAAAATTGCAAACTTTCTGTGAGTTAGGAATGGTGGATAGGACCAGTGAAAATTAGGAGAAGTGAATTTAAGCCAAGCTTTTCAGAGTGAAGGATATACACATGGTTTTAGATTAAGATGCGGCTACAATGTAGTAGTCTATGACTCATAAATAGATGCTACACATCTATGGTGGCTTTGCCAGGCTGTGCTCTTTCATCTCTAGTTCCTCCTTTAACCCTAAAATCTTCTTTCCATTCTGCTAATTCCTCATGTACTGCCACACACTCTATCTTTCATGCAACTCAAATGGAGGGAAGAAATGAATCAGGGTTTGCAGTCAGATAGCCAAGCTTTGAATCTTATCCCCTATGCTTACTTTCTGTTTACAACCACTGTTCCCTCATTTGTTAAGTGGAAATAGTAATTCATCTCTTTAAATGCCATTATGAGAACAAAATAAAAAAAGATATATAAAGCATCCAAAACCTTACTTCGTACTGATAGTTTCTTAACAATAATGAGCTATCGTTATTGAAAAGCCAAAGAATTCCACTGTACACTTCTTCTATAGATTAATGCCATAAATATTTTATTTGACTGGCATGCCCAACTCTGAAAAATAAATTGAATAATTTCTGCTTCTGGCCATGAGAGGGTAATAGGATCCAGGTTCATCCTCCCACCATAAATAATTAGAAAAGTGAACAAAATATATGAACAACTGCTTTCAGACTTTGGACCACAGGCAGTACAGGACTCTGATCCTTAATAAAGAAAAACAACAGAGGTGAGTCCTAAGATTGCTCTGGCTTAAAAATTTTTTTTTCTGGATCGATGTGCAGGGAGGAGGAACCCAAACAGAGCCCCACAGAGTCTGAGAGTTGATGCAACAGAGATCAAAAATTGGGAAGGCTAAGGCAGCTGAAACATTCACGGCAGAATATCAGAAAAAAAAATGAGTGACAAGAGAAAAAGCCCTAAAATTAACATAGGAGTCAATTTGAGTCTTTGACTGAATACTAGTTTACAGATGAATAAGATAAAACTCCATGAAATCAAGCACAGAACCACTTTAAGGGAACGAACAACTCTGGGGGCATATGAGCTGAAGTTTTCAGAGCTCACATAGGGCTAGGAACTATTTATGTTTCCAGAAGCCTGAGTGGTGGTGAAACTGTATTGAGTGCATGGGGCATTCAGTAGAGAGCTCAGAACAGCCACAAATTATTAGTGGGAATAAAGTAATCCTACACTTACTATAAAAAAATGAAAAAGATTAAAAGCAAGTCTCAAAAGGATCAAAGTAATCCACAAGTAACTTACTGCCTACCATCACTTGATAAAGGAAAAGCCAAAAAAGAAAAACCTTAAAAACATTCAACAATTTCAAATTTATAATGTCTATCATCCAACTAAACATTGCTAGACATACAAAGAAGCAGTCCTAGAAACATGAAGAAAAGTAAGTCAGTGTAAACAGACCCAGGCGTGATGGAGATGGTACATTGGCAAATGAAGATGTTAAATATGCCCAATATGCTCAGAAAGTTGAAGGAAAAATGTTAATGAAACAAAAATAGGAATAAAAGATGTAAAAAAAGAACCAAATAAAATTGGTAAAAGTAAAATATAAACTATGTGAAATTAAAATTTTACTGAATAGGATTTGCAGCAATTTTACACTACAAAAAAATTAATAAAATTACAAACACAATAATAGAAATTATCCAAAAATTAAATACACAGAATTAAAAGATTGAAGAAAAGAGAAAAAAATTTTAAAAAAATACCAAGTTGTCTAATACATATACATCATTGAAGTACAAGTAAAAGGGTGGGTGGGATAGAAAATGTTTTTAAATAATAATGTTCAGAAATGTTCATAAAAATTATGAACCTACAGCTCCAAGGAACTCAAGAAAATTTAAGTAGGAAATAAGTCAGAAAGAAAGAAAGGGAGGAGGAGGAAAAGAGGGAGGGCTGGAGGGAAAGAAAAGTGCAGAAAGACTCATTATAATTGAATTGCTGAAAAACAGAGATAAAGAGAAAGTCTTAAAGTTAGCCAAAGAAGAAAGGTCAAATAGATCTTGAAGAGCAAAGATAAGAATCACTTCAGACTTTATGAAAATTATGCAAATCAGAGGAAATGGAATGACATATTTAAAGTGTTGAAATTAAAAAATAACTGTTATCCTAAAATTCTATAACCAAGAAAATACCTTCCAAAACTAGAGCAGAAATAAAGACTTTTTACAAAGACACACAAAAGCTGATGTGAGCAGACCTGAACTATAAGAAACATTAAAAGCAGTTCTTTAGAAAACAGGAACACTATATCAGATGAAAATGTGAATTTACAAAAATGAATGAAGAGTACAGGAAGCGATAAATGTATTAAAATTATTTAAGTGACAACTGTCTAAAGTAAAAAATATAATAAAATGTGTCTGTGATTTATAACGTATATAAATAAAATACACGATAATAACAGCACAAATTATTGGAGGGGACAAATAAAAGACACCAACATTATACATGAAGTGGTATAATATTGTTTTATATAGATTGTACTTAAAGATGTAGATTATAAATATCAGAGAAACCACTAAAAATATCCCCACAAACAGATATAACTAATAAACCAACATGGAGATAAAATATAACCATAAAAATGCTCAATAAACCCAAAAGAAAGCATGAAAACCGGATAAATGAACAAAACAAATGGGACAAATAGAAATAACATAGCAAGATACTAGATATAAACTCAACCATATTGATAATTAGAATAAATATTTTGTTTAATGCTCCAATTATAAGAGAAAAGTTTGGACACGATAAGAAAGCAAAACCCACTTTATAAGTTGTCTATAGAAAACTGACTTTAAACATAAAGATACAGATATTCTAAAAGGAGTGGAAAGACATGCAACACAAACACTATTCATAAGACAGCCAGATATATTTTGTGACCACACAGAATTAAATTAGATGTTGTTAGAAAATACATTTTGAAAATATTCAAACATTTGGAAACTATGTGATAGACTTCAAAATACCTTCCTGGTTAAAGAAGAAGTCATAAGAAATATTAGAAAATATTTTGATCTGGAGGAAAATATAGATACATCAAACTTCATGGATGCAACTGAAACAATGATTAAGGAATTGAATAGCTTTAAATGCTCACATTTGAAAACAATAAAGGTCTAAAATAAATGACTTAAACTTGTATTTTATTGTGATTGGGACAGGGAAGAAAGGAAAAAGAGAGAGAAAGAAATGAGGGAGAGAAGAGAAAGAAATGAGGGAGAGAAAAGAAAGAAAGAAAAAAGAAAAGAAAGAAAGAGAAAGAAGGAAAGAAAGAAATGAAAGAAAGAAAGAAGGAAAGAAAGAAAAAGAAAGAAAATGAAAAAGAAAGAGAAAGAAAGAAAGAGGGAGGGAGAAAAAGAGGGAGTCCGGGAGGGAGGGAGGAAGGAAGGAAAGAAGGAGAGAAGGAAGGAAGGAAAAGAGGGAGAGAAGGAAAGAAAGAGGGAAGAAAGAGAGAAGGAATGAAGAAACAAAGGAAGAAAGGAAGGAGAAAAATCCACCAAGACTCATTATTATCGAACTGCTGTAAAACAGAGACAAAGAGAGAATCTTAAATGTAGCCAAAGAAAAATGGTTAAATGGATCTAGAAGAACAAATCACTTCCAACTTTACAAAAATTATGCAACTCAGAGGCAATGGAATGACATATTGAGGACTGAATACAGGATAGGACTTTTGGAAACTTTCATTCATCTTCAAGACAATGCTCTGAGGTAGGCTGTGTTTTCTACATTTTACAAAAGAGAAAGCTGAGGCTCAGAGAAGTAAGTGACCCATAGTTAGTAGATGTTAATGGTAGGAGCACAACCAGAATGTAACACAGGTCCGTCAGATGTCCAATACTTGACCAATTACCTCTTCCCACCATCCCAGTCATTTGTAGCTTTGGTAGACCTGATAATAACAGTAGTATATGCTGCTTATTAAGTCAGAAGCACTGTTCTAAGTGCCTTAGAACGATTCATTTAATCTTAATAATAACTCAAAGATGTATGTCCTACAGTTTTATCACTGTAATACATGTGAGGAAGCTGAGGCACAGAGATGGTAAGTCATTTGCTCAAGGTTAAAATGTCTGTAAGAAGAAGGTTCAGAATTTGACCCAACCTGAGTAGTTTCAGGGTTGCTGGTCTCAACCACCCTGCTGTACTTCCTTTCACCACAAGCTGTCAAGTTTACGTGCATCCTTGCTACCCCCAGGTGAGCAATGCCACGTGAACTCCTGCTCATCAGAGGTCTGATCATCCTCCACTCCAGAGGCAAGCCAGACATGGATGAATACATCAGCAAAACTTTTTCTAGCTTTTGTTTTCTAAACTTTTCATGGTTCAGGTAACTACTAGAATAATAGATATTAGACTTCAGCTTTTCGCCCTTTAGGAAATATGTTTCCCAGTCCACATGCCAGCACATATCCCAAGCTGAGATGACAATTGGGTTTTATTTTTCTTAGGAAAGGAATTTCACACATGGCGTTGATCTCCATGGGTTGCTTTTGGTTTTGTTTTTATTTTTATTTTTTTTTAGAAAGAAAATATAAATTGGGAACTTGTCCAAAACAATATAGCAATTATTTACACTGCTTTTGTGCAGACACTTCTCCCAGCTGCTGCTAAAAAGGCAAGAAGACATTTTACCCAATGTTTTACCTGTGGCAACTCCCTTCTGTTTGTTATCTCTGAAGAAGCAAAGTGAATTTTGTCAAGAAGCGATGTGAAATGTGTTCTCAGAACCATATCCCTCCTTCTGGTTTCCATGAGTAGGTGGGGGTAATTTTTTTTTCAGACTCCCTTTACTTACTTTGTCCTCGTGGAGATGAAATAATTGATCTAAATGCTCAATTTGGGAAGAATTCTGGAGGAAATTCTGTTTCTCTTTTGTATTGTCTTGAGCTGCCTTCAGGTCTAAGAGACATTAACCTTAAATTTGTGTGTGGCTGGTTTCATAGCTCAAGAGACAATTTCCCTACAGGATTTCAAGCTGACTTTGGATTTATACATAAGAAGCAAAAACTTTATTTTTACTTCTTCTTTATGTGAGAAACTTATTATTTACATAAGATCCCTCCTGTGATCCCAGCAGTTTGGGAGGCCAAGGCAGGAGGATAGCTTGAGACCAGAAGTTCATGACCAGCCCTGGCAACATAGTGAGACCCCCATCTCTAGAAAAATCTTGAAAATAATTAGCCAGTCATGGTGGCACACACCTGTAGTCCCATCTATTGAGCCAGGTATAGTCAGTCGGTGGGACTACAGGTGTGTACCACTCCCAGAGGCTAAGGTGGGAAGATCGCTTGAGTCTAGGAGTTTGAAGAAAAAGTGAGCTATGATCATGATCATGCCACTGCACCACAGCCTAGACAATGGAATGAGACCTTATCTCTAAGAATAATAAGTTGACATTCTCTTGGAAGGAAGATCTCTTAGGTCTAAGTAATTCCATGATGGGAATCAATGGTAGTGGTCACAGTAGCATAAAATCTAAACGCCTGCTCACAAGATTTCGGAGTACGTGGAAGCCAAACTATTGAACAGAGCTCACTTTTCATGAAAGCACCTTCAGAATTCTAGTAACACAAGTCCTGAAGGGGGGGATGGGAATTGAGAGGTTCTGAATATACTTGTCAAAAAAGCAGAGCACTTGAGTAAGACCAGTGACTGGAGCTGCTGTCGTCCAAATTTCTAAACGTTGCTAGAAGGTGAAAAGATCTCAAGAGATCTTTTTTGAGAAAGAAGTCAATATGAGGACAAAGACTTTCTCTCACATACATAGTAAATGCAGTGTCTTAAATTAAGCTCTTGTGAGAACATTTCTGCCAACCGTGTTCACATTCATGGATTGTGACTTCAGGACAAATGGCAGCTAATAATTGACATGCTGATGGAGTTAAAACTTCTCTCAGAGGCCATTAAGTTTCTGGTACCATCTGTGCCAACACTAATTCAGATCATGCATGAATATTGGGGTTTCTTTTCTGTTCAAGTTCCATACAATTTGAGAAAATATATAGAGAACTAAAATACTGTAAGAGACGAATTTAGAATGACTAATCAAGTCCAGAAATTAAGTGGACTTACGACCATTGAACTCCAGAATTAGGCAGAGCTATCCGCTGGGTCACACCAGTACTGGGGCCAGCAGGCCTCCTCCATCTCCATCCCTGCAGGAACAAGAGAAGTCAAGTGAAGTATGTTCCTTTCCGGAAGCTCCTCTCAAGAGGAAAACGAGTGAGACAGCATGCACACACGCAGTGATGTTTTTTCTCCAATGTTAAAGGTGAAGAAGCCAGAGAAAAATTCCCCTCTTCATGGAAACCAAGAGTGGGAAAATGGTGTTTCCATCTAGCAAAGTTCAAAGGAAATAGTCCCTTTCTTCTCCTATTTTCTGTTTCAGATCAGTTTGTAAAACATTTTATTGTAACTTAAGGAACTTGGTTCTTATATGTCAGTCTTTTGTATTTTTGCAACACTTATGGTTATACAGTGCAGTGATTTAGAATAACATTACCCCTTTACAAGTTTGTACCAGTAATAAAAGGACTATGGTAAAAGTCATCTTGCTTTTACAGTTCATGGCTGACCTCAAGCAACATGTACACCATTTTCTGTTAACATTTCAGTGTAGACCATTATAACTTGTCATGTCAGAAAAGGTGAAAACACTTTTTACTATTAAGCGGTTGGGCAACCAAAATTTTTAAATTTTTAAATATTTTATTTTGTTTTTCAGTGGCCATAAACTCCAGTGATATGAGCAAAGAAAAAAGCATATCACTTTTGCCCTTTGTCACCTAGAAAAGGGATTTCCAAATCATTTTTCTCCATCTATGTCTCCCAGGTCTCTCCATATATATTGAACTCCCTTTCAATAATCAAACATGATTCTAGCTTCTCAATATCACAAGGTCTTTTCTATCACACATAGATTCATTCCATTTTCAATTCTTTATTATGCTTTCACTGATGAGTAGATAAAATAAAATAAGCTATAACTTTTTAAAAAATGCAATTGACATGGTGGGCTTAAACTCAGTGAAGTGTGTCTGCAAAGCTGTGAAACAGTGACCCTTGTTCCTCTTCATTGAAGTGATGGGTCAGTGGCAGATATGATCATTAACTGATGTCCCATCTGGACACCTTAGCTCTCACATATGACACCCACCAGAGAATTTCCTAACCTGATCTGTCAGTGTTGAAAGGTTAACGAATGTGATTGCTTAAATTTGACTCCTAAGCTAGATTTTTTCAGGTATGTCACATCAGTGGAGCTTGAGGAGGATTAACATATGAAAGTTTGAATTTCAGAAAGAATGTCAATTTTTGTCAAGTCCTTCAAGACTTTGAAAGAATTACTTTTTTAAAAACTTATTTTTTTGCAAGACATCAACTCTCAGTAAATGTTTATCTTTAATTTTAACCTGAAACTAAGCTTGAGAAATTCCAGTCCACATGGATTTTGTTTTCACAAAACTCATCAAAAAGGCTTACAGAAGACTGCCTCTGATGGAAAAAAAAATGATGATGAAATTGCTACTTCAACTTCAAGGAAGTCTTGATTGCTTTATTTATTATTACTCTATGACTCCATTTACTGACAAATCTCCAATTGGTTGAAATCCAATTTAAATAGATGGAGAAATTTCAACACTTTTCAAATGAAAGAAGGTAGGAAGGAAGGAAGGAGGAGGAAAGGAAGGAAGGAAGAGGTAAGGAAGGAAGGAAGGAAGGAAGAAAGAAGAAAGAAAGAAAGCAGGGAGGGAGGGCAGGAGGAAGGGAGAAAGAGAAGGAGAGAGGGAGAATTGCAGAAGATACATTGACTTTTTGAATATCCACAACACTCTATTAGATTAGGGGTAGGGCAGGTCGCTGAGCTGAAGTTATTTGATAATGCCTTGAATAAATCCTTCCATTTGGTGGACTTTCAGTAAGGACTCATTGTGGTCAATACCACCAACCACTTTAGCACTTCCCTCTTCATTTCCCTACATTCTTTCCTCAACCCATATTTGTACTGAGATCAAGCGACTCTTCCCCTGCCTGTGATCATTTCTGCTTCCCACTGAAAGAAAATGAGCCCTATAGCTGATAACAAATACAAATCATGCCTTCCAGCCTTCTTTTGCCTCCTTGATGATCTCTAGGCCTTGCTTCTTTTTTAAGGACCCTTTACTGATTCTTCGATTTCTTTATGCTGGGCCTGGATGTCAGACTGGAGAAACAGGACTCAGTTTTCAATCAGGCCCTGGGCTGTCTCGCTTCACTCTTCTGCTTTCAGATGAAGAACCCTGTGTGGCAGTGTGCTTCGTCTGCAGGCATTTGCATAGAACAATGGAGACAGCCTGGGCTTTAGCACCAGAGAGGTCTGAATTTGAATCTTTGCTATTAATTTTATCAGTTTTATAACCTACACTGCAGCCAGAGTTTTCTTTCCAAGATGTGGTTCTGATCAAGTCCCTGCCTTCCTTAGAACACTTCAGTAGCTTACTGTTGCTTTTTGCATAAAGGCTGTGATGGTTAATTTTATGTATCAACTTGACTGGGCCATGGGATGCCCAGATATTTGACTAAATATTTTTGGGGGGTATTTCTGTGAGGGTGATACTAGATGAGGTTACCATTTGAATCAGTTGATTGAGTAAAGAAGATTGCCCTCCCCAATGTAGGTGAGCCTCATCCAGTTCATCAAAGGCCTGAGTGGAACAAAAAGGCTGAGTAAAGAAGAATTCGCTCTCTGCCTATCTTTGAGCTGGGAATCAATCTTATTCTGCCTTCAGATCAGACTCGGACTGAAGCTTACACCATCAGCTCTTCTGCTTCTCAGGTCTTTGGACTTGGACTAGAACGACACCATCATTCTCGGAGTCTACAGCTTGCTGACTGCAGATGTCGGGACTTAGCCTTCATAATTATGTTACTATACTCCTTATAATACATTTACAATTTCTGTTTCTCTGGAGAACGCTGACTAATACAAAGACCAGACCTTGCATTCTTGTTTGCAGGACCTGCAGATTCTCTGTCTCAACTCTTCCTTGAGCTTCTACCCATACCACTCCTCATTCACAATCATTAACTTCAATCTCTGTTAAATCTGTCTCAGTATAGTGAGCTCTTTTACTTGATTCTAAATCAGGGAATGCACACTTTTCCTGTAGATGGCCAAATTTTGTTTAGGGTTTGCAGGCCAAATAGTCTTGATTGCAACTGTTCCCCTCTGCCATTGTGGTGCCAGTGCAGCTGTAGACAACACATACATGAATGGGTGTGGCTGCATTATAATACAACTAACACTTGGGCGGTTGGGGGCAACTGGGAGGAATGCAGATTGGGCTGGGCCTTAGTTTGCCAACCCTTACTCTACACCTTCATCCATGCTATTTATTCTCTCTGTGTGGAGCACCTTCCGTCCGTCCTTCACATGGCAAACCCATTTTTAGCTATTCTTTTCCTTGCCCTGACTTAGATGCCACTTTCTCCAGAAATCTTCCTTTTGCCAACTTCAGGTTAGGTACCCTCTCCCCATGAACTTTTAATGTGCCTTACACTTTCCCCACTATTGGCTCATCACTCTATATTACAATTGCATATTTATGCATTTTTCTCTCTCCCTAGACTGTAAAGGTCCCTAGGGCAGGGACCATTTTATCACTTTATACCCAGTACCCAAACTGAGTAGGCACTCAACGAATAGTAGTTCTTACTGTTATTATTGCTACAGTATGATTATATTAAGTGAAATGCTGCTGGCAAGTCCAAAGATCTAGCCATTCTTCTATCAGAAAAATCAAACTGACAGTCATAGAGCCAAAACATTCTCAAAATAGGGCTTTCTCGAGGTCTAGATGGAAGAGACTTTAACTAATAAACAGAGGCAATAGCCTAAACCCCAAATTGGTGGTTCCTAGCCTTCCTGTCCATTGGAATCACCTCAGAGAGCTCTAAAAATTACTGATGTCCAGATCCTATCTGCAGAAAGCCTTATTCAATTGTTCCAGAGTGCGACCTTCACGTGACATCTTTACAGTCTTCCCAGGTGTATTGGTTTGCTAGGGCTGCCTCAACAAATGATCACAAATTAGGTGGCTTGAAACAATAGAAATACATTTTCTCACCATTCCGGAGGCCCGAAGTCTGAAATTAACTTGTGGACAGTGCTGTGTTCCCTCTGGAGGCTCTAGGGGGAGAATCCGTCCTTGCCTATTCTATGTTCTGATGCCTGTCACATTTCTTGGTGTTCCTTGGCTTGTGGCCACATGACTCCAATCTCTGCCTCCTGTTCACATCTCTGTCTCCTGGGCATCTGTTCTCCTCTATGTCTCCTAGCAGGATACTTGGCTTTAGATTTAGGATTCACTTGGAGAATCCAGCATGATGGAATCAAGACCTTAACTTAATTGCATCTACAGAGACTTGTTTTGCAAATAAGGTAACATTCACAGGTTTTGGAAATTCGGATATGAATCTGTCTTCTTATGGGCCACCATTTAATCCCGTGCAGCAGTTAATTCTGATTTACAGCCATACCTTAAATAGCATGCACACAGTTGTGGGTGGGCCTGTCACATCTGAGCCTTGGAATTGTGCAGGAATTGACCATTTCTTTTGACAGGTGAGAATGATTGTTTTGGAGCATTCCTTACCCCATTGAAACAGGAACGAGGGGTTAAGGATGGATGATGAGGAAATGTCAGACAAAGGAGGCAGAGGGGATGCAAAGCATGAACTTGTTAACCAATATATACCTATTCTCCTTCACGCCTCTCTCTTTCAGAATTATTTTTCTCTCTATAGGGGAATCTGTAACATCCATACTTTTCTTTCCCTATTTTTTGTTTAAAGAAAACTTTTCCTGGTTGAAGCATTCTGTCTTAGATTAAGTACCTATAGTCCTTATTATTTCGTATTCTTCCAAAGACAACCACGCCCTTCATTTGGGTCAGACTTTTAGACAAAACCCTGGGAAGGCTGTTGGTGTTTCTGTAAGTATTTGAGACATTCATAATGATGATACAGGTGAGGCTGCTCTTCCAGGAAGCAGGATATGTTCTTATATTTTAGTAAAACCAAAACTGCCTCGCACTGAACTTGAATCCTTTAAAAACTTGGAAAGAAATGAAATGTGTTTTTCTCATGAAATAAGAACCCCTTCATGCCTCTCTGTTTGCTGTTTAATTTTCAAAAGCCATTTTACATTAGCTCTTAATAGAAATAAGTTTGAACATCTAACAATGATAATTGTGTTCTGTAAGAAGATCATGGGGTTGGGGATAGAATGCTCGGTTACCTTTCGAGTTTTCCTCTCTGCCATCTTTTGGGAACCAAACATTATTAGAAGTTCCGGTAATCACAGTACAAGCAGTACTTTCATGACAGTCCTTCAGCAACCTCCTTGAAGGGAAATGTCTAGTCCTTATTTATAATAACATAATAATGTGATTTTGAAAGAGACTGCATGATCGTGGATTTTGTTTTGGCTAAAAAAAACAGACCCTGCATTTTTGTTTTTTAATGGAGATAATAGAAAATTGTTGGATGCTGTTTAGATAAGAAGTAGTAGAGAGAATATCCTCATTAATACATCCTGCCTTCTGAGATGCAGGCTAATACCCCTTGCCTGCTGGCACCAACTTGCCTCTGCTGTTTTGTTAGGGAGAAAGGAAATAAAAAGAAAACACTCATACTGCTCAATTTAACTTTATTGTCTCATTCTGATTCTAATCGTCAAATAAAAAGGGCAAGGTCTTTCTGCTGAGTCAAGACTTTTAGCAATTTTGTGAAAAATCCCATTTTTTCTTCCCAGTTTGGATGAGAAGATGAGCAACGCTGGTTGACTAATTTAGGTAAATTTTCAGGTGTTCTTACTGAAATGAGAATTGCAAAAAAAAAAAAAAAAGTAAGAAACAAAAATGCTAGCACTTAGCAGAAATGCAAATGTGGCATTTGTTCAGCTTAATGTGAATAGCCTTGCCCAGGCAACAACAGAAGAGACAATTAGAATGCAGTCATGGTTCCAAAAATTCATCCTTTCTTGCAAGTAATATGACATTCTTTTATTTTTTTTTTAAAAAAAAAGCAAAATAGAAAGAAATGAAAGGAAAAGGAGACATGTATGTGGTTTTGCCTCAGTTACTAACACAAAAATGCCAATTTGGTATGGGTTTTATTTTAACTTAAAAAATCTGTTATTGTGCAAGTATTGTCAGAACAAAGTAGCAATAAAGGAATTTCATACCTGCACTGATTTCATCATGGCTGGATTTTAACAGCAATGGAACCTTGGTCAACCAATGTTAGAGTGACAGTGGGTGTTATCCACTGAGGACTGTGGCAGAATAGCCATGTTTATTGCCCATCATTTCTCAGTGATTTTATGCCATCATTTGGGAGATGAATAAAATAACTCTGTAGCAGGCATGCATGTAAATAAATTAAGCATTAAGAACCAGTGAGTTGTAATCATCTTTCTTTGAGAATATACTAAATAGTTGTAATCAGTGAAATGGACAAGAAATAGCATTAAATTGCTGTTCCAGCTATAATAGCACACCAGCTAAAACGAGACTCATGTTCGCGGGATGTCGGAGGGGAGAGAATACGGTTGTCTTCTGGGTGTTTTAAGCTATAAAACCACACTGGGCAAATAATGCATGGGCCACTTTACCTTCCTAAGTGAAAGTATCTATTGTTGATAAACAAACAATGAGTGAACTCTTTAGCAATATATTACTATCTCCTTCATTTAAGCATTCAAGTCTTCTAGGCCTGAGAACCATAGCAAATATAAAACTGGCATCGTAATGCCTCTTTCCACAATGATCTGATGAAGATCATTTGCTTGGCTAAACTTTAATCAGGCTTCTGAACCATTTCCTAGGCCCATCTGTGCATTTCCTTGTAAAACACCATTTTAGCAAAACACCCTAAGTGAGTTTAGCATGAAACCCCCATCCCTGACATTTGACCACCCTCCCTAAGTTTCCTCATTCACCAACATTCCCCATGGGATGTGTGGTCAACCTGACCCGTCTTCAGCAAGAATCCTCTTAGATCAGTTTAGCCAGAATTTCCCTTACCTCTGATGTTCCCTCTTAGTAATTTTGACCACTCCCCCTGCCTCCTTGGCTATAAATTCCCACTTGCCTATGCTGTATTCAGAGTTGAGCCCAATCTCTTTCCCCCATGGCAAGATCCCATCACAGTGGTTCCTATACCTATCACAGTGTTTCTAAATAAAGTCTTCCATACAGTGATTTAAGAAGTATCACTGAATAACATTTTTCTTTAACAGACCACCTTGATTTTTGAAAGACTCCTTTTAAAAATTAAGGTTAAATGAGAATAAAAGGAGGATTTGATAAAGAGATGTAGATCTCTTCCTTTTTTCTTGAGAAGGAAAACAGGAACTGTATATAGGAAAGCCTTCTCTAATTCCAGGCTAGGGCCCTTCTCCTTCCAATGTGTCTTCACTCACATGTGCCAGCAAAATTAGGGGACTTGAAGCTTTGTACTAGGCACTTTTACATCCCTTGTTTATTATTCTGCAAATATGTATTGAATTTTTAGTAGTATGGCCAGAAACTCCTCTAGAAACTAGGGATACAACCATGAAGAAAAACAACAAAAAAGTCTTTCCTCTAATGAGCTTTCATTGTAGTTAGGGGAAACAAATCACAAATGAAAGAAGAAATAAATATATAAAATATCAAGTAAGGATTCATGCTTATAAAAACCTTATGGCAGGGTGGGCTTTATGGATTCAGAGCATCAGGAGGGGTATATATTCTGTCATGTGGATTAGAAAAGGCTTTGCATAAGGTGACATTTGCCATGCTTGACTGAAGTAAGGAGGTGGGTTAGGAAGACTTACCAGTACATGCAAAGCCTCTGGGGCAGCGACAAACATCACATGTTCTCATTCTAGAAAAAGTAAGGAGGCCAGTATATGTGAAACCAATAAGTGAGGAGGGGAATGTGAGGCAATAAGTTAAGAGATAAATTAGGACGACAGATCATGTAGGATCATTGGCCACGGTGAGGACCTTGCATTTATTCTGGGTAAGGTAGGATGCCACCAGAAGGTTTGATTGAGCAGAGGAGCACTAATGATCTACCAAACACCTTTCTTGGCTCCCTTTTTCACTTAGAGCAAAAACCAAGCACTCATTAGTGAGGTTGTGCTGGAGAAGCTTGCTGGAAAATGGCAAGTAAGGTATAATTCCAATAATGTTACTTCACAGAGATAAGCAGACAAATTGTACTTGAAGGAGGTACTGTGAGCAAACGACATCTGATTCCTGTAAGTGCAATAACAGTGCCATTGCCACAAAACAGTTGCAGATCGTCTTACATTTTTTCAGTATGCCATCATATGTATGTTCTCCCTTTCTTTCTGTGCATTAGTCAAGGAAGGTAAAGACCTGTTAAATTTAGGGAAACTGAGGCATAGTAATTTTTAAATGTCGGCCGACTGTAACATTTGACGAATAATACAATTATATGTAGCCAACATTTTATTAGCACTTATATATACATGGTTTAAACCCATTTAGTCTTTCCCCAGATTCTATGAGTTGTGCCATTTTTCAGATGAAACTGAAGTCTAGAGAGATAACATATCCTGCTCAAAGTCATACAGCTAAGAAATGGTAGAGAAAAAATTCATCCAGTCTGTCTGGCACCAAAGCCATAATTCTTAGAAGATATTTAATTGGTTCAAGATCACATAGCTTGTAGATAAGTGACTTGATTCTGAGTTGTTGTTTTCCCAGAAGAGCAACTATAATTTGGTTCACTCACATTAATTCCAGATACTTTCCTTGGAAGATCCCCTTCATGTTTCTGTTTATGCTGTTTGGGCTGACTGGCTCTACCCCTAATTTTAGGAGTATGTATGTGACTCAGTTCAGGCCAGTGATTCTGGTTAGAGTGACTGATTCAGGGATGGGCATATGATCTAAATTACTTAATGAAGTCTTAATTTTTGAACCTTTTCTGTTGGGAAAAGAGGATCTTTACTTCCCCTAGGAAGCTATTAAAACGGAAATGTTGGCAGTCATAGTGCCACCAATTGGAGGGAGGGGAAGAATTTGACTGAGATGGAGCCAACAGTCAATCAAGAGAGAGAAGCACAGCCAAGAGCTGTCGATTTCTGAGTCCACCTCTGCCTAAAACCAGTTTCTTCTAACTTTTCCATTATTTGAGACAATACATTCTTTGTTTTGCATAAGTGATTACAATTTGGATTTATTTTATTTGTGTCTAAAGAATTCTGACTAATAGAATACATTACTGAGTAAATCACAGCAAAGTAGCCTTAGATAAGGCTTCATATCTCAATATACTATCAGTTAACCTCTCAATGAGATTTTGTTGGTAGTTATCAAAAGTTACTGGAGATACCATCCAGTAAATGCATTCCTGGGTATTTATCCAATTGATCTGAAAAGTTAAGTCCATACAAAAACCTGCAAACCTGCACATAAATGTTTATAGTAATTTTATTTATAATTACCAAAAACTGGAAGAAACCAAGTGTTCTTCAATGAAAAAATGATCGGATAAACTGTGGTATATGCATACAACGAGATATTATCCAATATTTGAAAGAAAATGTGCTATCAAGCCATGAAAAGACAAGAATGAATCTTAAATGCATATTGCTAAGTGAAAGAAGACAGTCTAAAAAGACTCCATATTGTATGATTCCAATTATATGACATTGTGAAAAATGCAAAATCTAGCAATAGTGAAAAGGAATCAGAGGTTGGCAGGGATCTGGAGGAAAGGAAAGGGCAGGTTGAATAGGCGGAGCACAAGAGAGTTTTAGGGCGGTGAGGCTATTCTGTATGATACTGTAATTGTGAAAACATAATACTATATGATTATTAAAACCCACTAAATTTTACAGCTCAAAGAGTGAACTGTAATATATGTAAATTGAGCAAAACATCATGTAAGAAGTCTGAGAAGCACAGGATGGAATACAGAATGTGACAAAACAAATGTAGGAAACAACCTTACTGAAGTGTGTGGCAGAAAAGGTGCTGATCTAAGTCACTTTGGAAATAAAGGAAATCTGTAAAACTAATGGCAAAATACATGGTACATAAGTTTGTGTTTTAGCTGATAGAGTTATGTCCCACAGTAATATGGGTTAAAAATTCTGACACTGATATCCATGTATGCAGGAATTGAATAATTAAGTAAATGGATGAATGGCAGAGGGTGGGAGCCAGCTGTCTCATTGCTGGAGTGAGAGTTTACAAAAAGGCAAGAGGATGAAGCTGGAGTGATACATGTAGTAATGAATTGGAATTGGAGACATCAGTATAAACTCAACTGAATATACACACAGATGATTACATATAGATATATCTAGGCTAGACATGGTGGCTCACACCTGTAATCCCAGCACTTTGGGAGGCCAAGGCAGGTGGATTACTTGAGTTTAGAAGTTCAAGACCAGCCCGGGCAACATGGCAAAAACCTGTCTCTACGAAAATTACAAAAATTAGCTGGGTCTAGTAGCACGCCTGTGGTCCCAGCTACCTGGGGTCAGAGGTGGAAGAATCACTTGAGCCCAAGAGGTCGAGGCTGCAGTGAACCTTGATTGCACCACTGCACTATAGCCTGGGTGACAAAGTGAGAGCCGGTCTTAAAAAAAAAAAAAGAAAGAAGAAGAAATATCTATAGATACTTGTGTATCTGTAAATCTACACACGTAAATATTTCCTTGCTCTTTAAGCTCAGAAGGCATAGAGGAGCCAACACCCCAGTAACATGAGCAGAGATCTTGGTTTTCATTCTCCAGTAAAAGAAGCAAGGATTCTATCTTAGTTGTTTATGCTGCTATAACAAGATACCTTAGAATGGAAAATTTATACACAACGGATGTATTTTCCTTACACTTCTAGTAGCTGGGAAGTTCAAAATCAAAGCACAAGCCTTGGCGTCCGAGGAGTGCTGCTCTCTGCCTTCAAGATGGCCCCTTTTGATGTGTCCTCACATGGCAGAAGGTGAAAGGAAGAGAGGACTTCCATTGACCTCCAGCACTTTTGAAGGGTATCACCTTCCAAAGGCCATATCTTTTAATACTGCTGCACTGGGGATTAAGTTTCAACATAAATGTTGAAGGGGACACCATTACTTAAACCATATCAGGCTCCTAGAAGAAGTGGCTTAAAATGCCAGATTGTAGGTCTGGGCATGAAATATACAAGAATAGCCTGAAGCATGTTATAGTGCTGTAAAATAAGTAAGTGCTCAAAGGACAAACAAAAATAACTGACAGTGAAAGAATGCCAAAGGAATACAACTGAAAGAGCTCTCTATAGCTAGAGTTGAAACAGTTTGACAATAACTAAACAAATAAAGTATTGGATGATAACCTTAAATATAAGATAAATATCCATGAGCCCTACTGATATAAGTAAGGATTGATTAAACAAATGAGGGAGAACAGCAAAAGAAACAGTCATTAGAGTGAATCGACAACCAACAGAATGGGAAAAAATTTTTACAATCTCCTCATCTGACAAAGGGCTAATATCCAGAATCTACAAAGAACTAAAACAGATTTACAAGAAAAGAACAAAATAAGCCCATTCAAAAGTAGGTGAAGGATATGAACAGACACTTTACAAAAGAAGATATACATGAGGCCAACAAACATGAAAAAATGCTCATCATCTCTGGTCATTAGAAAAATCAAAACTACATTGAGATACCATCTCATGACAGTTAGAATGGCAATCATTAAAAAATCTGGAGACAACAGATGCTGGAGAGGATGTGGAAAAATAGGAACATATTTACACTGTTGGTGGGAGTGTAAATTAGTTCAACCATTGTGGAAGACAGTGTGGCATCCTCAAGGACCTAAAAATAGAAATTCCATTTGACCCAGCAATCCCATTACTGGATATATATCCAAAGGATTATAAATTGTTCTATTATAAGGACACATGCACAAGAATGTTCACTGCAGCACTGTTTACAATAGCAAAGACCTGGAAACAACCCAAATGCTCATCGATGATAGACTCAACAGGGAAAATGTGGCACATATACACCATGGAATACTATGCAGCCATAAAAAAGGATGAGTTTGTGTCCTTTGTAGGGACATGGATGAACCTGGAAACCATTATTCTCAGCAAACTGATACAAGAACAGAAAATCAAACACC
>CAUYLG010052540.1:0-37017 GCA_963573385.1 Cacajao melanocephalus | reverse complement strand
CTTTTTTTATTTCCTGTGAAACCTTGGCCTTTTTTTTCTTTTTTTTTTTTAACCTTTTTTTTTTTCCTACCCTTACATTTTTTTTTTTTTTTTTTTTTTTTTTTTTGACATAGAGTCTTGTTCTGTTGCCCAGGCTGGAGTGCAGTGGTGTGATCTTGGGTCACTGCATCCTCTGCTTCCCGGGTTCAAGTGATTCACCTGCCTCAGCCTCTGGAGTAGCTGAGATCACAGGTGTGCACCACCATGCCCAGTTAATTTTTGTATTTTTAGTAGAGACAAGGTTTCACCATGTTGGCCATGCTGGTCTCAAACTCCTGACCTCAAGTGATCCGCCCACCTTGGCCTCCGAAAGTGCTGGGATTACAGGGGCCCTTTAGCCTTTCTTAAGCTGTTTCACATGCATGAAACGACCATTCTGAATCTTCATTTTCTCAAAGACACAGCCTGAGCTTTGAGAATGGAGCTACGACCTGTTAGACGTTTGCTGTGTGCCATGCACACTCATGTATGTTGTATTGTGTGTGCCCCATGTACTCAGTTTCAGCCATGTTCATTAGAAGAAACGGGCATTCAGGGTTAAGGTGGCATAGTTATGTCACTTTCACTTTTATGTCCTCTCTGAGACATTTTTAAGAATTTGATTTAAACAAAATAATGTTTTCCTAAGAATGGTCCACTTCTCCCTCTCTGATCATGACCTTGACATCATGGAGGGTGTTTGCTTCTCTGCCCTGGATGACAGATGCTCAGAGTCGGTACTGGATGACTAATCATGGCCACTCGAGTGTCCTATCACTGGCACATTCATTCTGTCCTTCCTTGTTCCTCAGTCCTGCGATTCGACTTCCATCTGATTTCACCATATGCATGACAAATCACCATAGACACCTCAAATCCTTTGTGTAAAAAGGCAGGGAACAAATTGAGTATCTACAGATAGGCTGAATGTCACCTTTGGGAAAAAGCATAACAGGCCTCACTCATTTTGCGTACTTACACATTAGAGGAACCAATTCAGCCTGATGTGATTTGAACTTGTGCTTTCTTCACTGATCGTCTTCACTGTTTGATCAAACACACACACCCAAACACACACAAACATGTTCACACACCAAAGACATATACTTACTTTTACATACAGACACACACTGGCAGTCACACACACACACAGTGATTTTCCTAGCACGCAGACCAGCCCATCTATACTCCCTGCTCGAACGTAAGTTCTCCTCCCCCTCCACTGACCAATGAAAGAACCTTTACAAGCCTCTGAATCTCTCTGAGCCTCAGTTTACTCTTTGGGAAAGGGGGGTGATCTACCTAGGCTGCCTTTCTGACAGTACCATGCATGGAACTAAGTGAGAGATAATGGCAGTTGTGCTGAATGCTTGGACTAGAGCAAAAACACATATGATTGGTACTCACAAAGCTTTATTTTTAATAATACTCTGTGACCATCATGGTGGACACGCTTTACTCCTCTCACAACTGAGCAGGTCTCCCCTTTCGGTGGCTGTATTCAGAGCCAACAGCTTCTGCAGGCCAGGAAGCCATGTGCCTTTGTTTGCTCAGAGCCACACCCAGGATGCTCTACTCACTGCAGTGGGCACAAGAAGCCTCTTCAGCTAAGTTAATCCCCAACTGTGCCATTCATTAAAAAAAAAAAAAGCCATGCATGAAAGACAGCTTTATAAATATTTCAAACAGTCCCTGAGGGCAGGAGCTAAGTGTTTCTGCTTTTCTGCTCTTCCATCTTTAAACAGATGCTATATTATCTCCGAAAAAGGCTGAGATGGGAAACAGAGGAAGACACCACCATGATCGCCAACATGATCAGAACATTTTCCTAAATCAGCCTCCTTGCCTTTGCCCATGCTGCACTCCTGCCTGCGATGCCCCTTCACCTCCCCCACGCAAGTTCCCGCCTCTCCAGTGTCTGAACTCATTGGCAAAGCTATACCCTTATCCCCACTGTGCAGATGAGAGAGCTGAGGCTCAGAGGGGCACAGGATGACCCAGCAACAAGCAGGTGGGGAGCTGGGGATGAAGCTGAGAACTATGCTTACTACCCCAGCACTTCTATGAACCATGCTTCTTTCCAAGACCCCAGGTCTCTCCACAGGCCACACACCACGGCTGTCAGAAACATCTCAACTGCCTTCATGATTTGATCTAACTATGCAGAGGTTGCCCTTGGGAGGAGAAGGTAGGCTCTCTCAATGTCGTCTTTCCTTCAGTTTCTCCAGCATGCCAACTCCTTTGCCTTTGGGGCCCCATGGGCCCCACGAAGAACTATGCCCTCCTCTTGTCCCCTTTGCCTCCCCTAGAACCAGGCTGAGTGTCCTTGCTGGGGTCTCCTCCAACCCTCTGTATGACACTCTTAACACTTCACTACCATTTCAGGCTGAAATGTCAGCCTTGGCTAAGCTCTGGAAGGGCCAGGGCAAAGCCATTCATCTCCTTCCCACTCTCCCTGGCACCCAGCACAGTGCTTGGCACAGCAGTCATTTGACAAGTAATGCAAATCCATTAACAGCCAATGGGTTCCCATTAACGTGGCAAATGACTGCTGTGGAACAGGTTAAGGTGCAGCCATTTAGAAAGCCACATTGCCCACCCATTTGTTTCATGGCATTTACGGCAGGGATCTGGTTCCTGTCACAACACAGTAAGCAGTCCTCAGGAAGATGAAGGGCCCATACAAGTCGATCCTCTCTCATTTGTTGAAGGTTTTGATTTGTTTAAAACCACAAACCCTTCTGGCTGATGTGGACCAAATGAACACAAATGGTCCTCATCAAGGTCCTCTTTCCTGGGAACTAAGCATAATGTTCAGCCTCTCTCCTTTCCATGCTCGTCGAAACCACCTTTAAGAGGCTGCTGGAACCACCCTTTTGATATCTCTTTACACACAAGTTGACTGTTTCACATGAAGAACTAAAGCAGCAAATCCTGCCAGCAGATCCTGCCCTTATCATGTGCCTAGCATACACTAAACGCTTTGGCAGGGTCACCTAGGATGTTCAAGAGTCCTGTGAAAGGGCCCACATTGTACAGCAGAGCATTGAGGTTCAAAGAGGCATCAGACACCCAGCTCCATCAGCTGCAGAAGCCTAGGCATCTCCACTCCAGAGGGTGACAGCCTGCAGGCTCGGGGAACCACTTCAGCTTAGCAGGCTGGGACTGTACAACTTTGGGGCGGCACCCCACAGACCTGCCTTCGGACCATCCTATTAAGTTTCCACCTTGGAGACCGGGGTTCTGAGAGCAGCAGAGACCTGCTGTGGGCACACAGTCTCCAACCCAGAGCTCCCGGCTCCTGAGTCACCCCTATCCCCATCACCTGCCTCAGTTCCCTTGGGAGGCAGGGTTAGAGGGTCCCAAGGCAGGGACTTGCTCAAATCTCACCTGCCTTCTTCTCACATTGCCCAGGAGGAAGTAACCATATGTCTTCTAGTGATTCTTGGCCAACTACAGTGTTTACGAATAGGCCACTTACACCTCTGCGTCTCAGAGGGCAGAGCTGAGGGACGAGAAGAGGTGGTGCTCACCCTCTGGATGGCAGCTTGGCAGAGGCCTGCTGGCAAGAGCTAAGGCTGGGCCCAGGAGGGATTTTCTAACTCAAGACTCAGCCCAGAGTTGGGGAAGATGCAGGACAGTGCAGGGGACGGGGGCACGGGGGGGCCTGGGTTCCCTCCTGACCTTCCTCTAACTCTAACGGAGGCCCTCAGCCCATGCTCCAGCCTCAGGGCACTTTACGTGGGCAATGCATTCCGCAAAGACTTGCTGCCAGGATTCAAAGAAACAGGCTTGCCATATACAAGACAGACCACTGGTAGGTGAGGGAAGTGTCAGTCCTCCGCCTACCCCAGGCTGCCCTCTGGTAAGTGCCCTGCGACTGTCCAGGAGCCTGAATTTTGCATAAATAAGCAGGCTGGGTCTCCAGTCGTCAAACCTCAGGAGTCACCCCAGAGGATTCTAACATGCACAGAATCCCGCCTCCGGGCACAGGGAAGCTCCTGCAAACATGGGCGCCTGTGGTCCATATCCCTCAGGAACAGTCGGGCTCCAAGCTGGTGCCAGGCAGGAACCGGGTCGGAGGCCCAGCTCCTGACCGCTGCGCCCTCAGCTCCCCACCCCGAGACAAAGCGTAAAGACGGGGGTTCCTTTGTTTCCGGCCACACCCAGGGACGCAGCCCCGCTGCTCAGCCTCCACCACCATCCCCACCCTCTCCTGGCCCAGTGTCTGCAGCGTTAACCCTTCCCGGGCCGCACCCGCCAGCGTCGCCCCATTAGGTTATTTTTAGCTGCGGGGTGGGGTGGGCCGAGCTTCCATCATGGCGCTGTCCCTAGGTCTGGACTTCCACTCCATCAGTAAGGGCGGGGAGTGGGGAGCGCTGGTTGATCTTTTTCCTTCCTCTGGCGGGGGAGGTACCCGGCTTCGGGGTGCACTGGCCGGACGATGCGGGGGCCCAGCGCGGGAGGCTCAGCTGCCCTCCCCAGCCTCGCGCGAGGCCTGCGGGGAGGGTGTTCGGACCCCCGCCCCTCCCTCTTTTGTTCGGCTCCACATCCTCGGTGTCCACGCCATCCTCTGGCACATCCCGTGGGGGGAGGGCGCGGCAAGCCCGCGGGGAGAGGGACTCCAGGCTCCAGCCCCGCCCCGCCGTGCGGGGCTCCCCCACCCCCATTGTCCCCAGAGACTGGGGGAGGGGGCTGAAATGCCGAGACCGGCCCCGCCCCACCCGCGGCGACGCAGGAGGCCTCCGGGGCCGCCCCCGCCGGCCCCCAGCAGATCTGGACCCTGCCGACGTCCACCCCTCAGCCCACAAAGGCCGGCGCGGGGCGGCGGGGGCGGGGGCCGCTTACCGTGATGTGCGGGATGCTCTTCTTGCCCTGGTACGACATGGCCCCCTCTGACGCCCTCGGCCCGGCCTCTGACCTGCGGGGCTGTCTCGCTCGGTCCGGCGGTCGCGGCCCCGCTCCCCGCGGGCGCGCTGACAAAGGCCCGGGAGGGACGGAGAGAGGGACGGAGGCTCGGCGCCCGCGGCTGCCCACGCGCGGCTGCCCCGGCTGCTCGGCCTGCCCGCCGCTCCGGCTGCCAGCACCGCCCGGCTCGGCGAGGAGGGCGGGAGGAGGAGGGAGAGGCGAGGGCGGGAGGAGGGGGCTGCAGACAGACAGCTCCTCCCGGCGGCGCGGAGCGGAGCCCGATTCGCCCCTCTCGGCTCGAACCAGGAAGCGCTTCCCTTTCGATCCCCCACTCCGCCCCCGCCCCCCACCCGCCCAGCCCCGCCGACCCCCGCCCCGCGCACACGCCCTCCGCGGGCCTGGGCCTGGGCCTGGCTCTCGCGATCCGGAGAGTCTGGTTTTCAGGGCTCCTTTAAAAGAAAAAGACGGCCTCCGGAGGCGCGTTCAGGGCCCGCGGGCGGCGCCACAGGTGTGCGGCCGCGCATCTGGAAGCCTCCCCAGAACATCTGCGGGGGCGTGAGGCGGAGGGAATGTGGGCCGCGGGCTCGAGCTGCTAGGAACGTTCTAGGCCCTCTAGGATCGCGCCCAATGACCGCTGCCCTCCTGCCTCTCCTTCCATAGCCTCCGTTTGTCCTTACAGAGTGCCTCTCCCTGAATGTGCTAAGCACTTTTTCCATCTCCGACCAGAAGCCTTTATTCAGGCCGTACCCTCTCCCTGAATAGTCTACCCCAGACAAAAGGCTGCCCACTCCCCTAGACCCATCTCCAATGCCTTCCCCACCACGAAGTGTCTCCCTGCCACCCACTCCACCCTAGCATTGAACCAGCCCTCCTTGGGGGCCTCTAAGGAGGAGCCTTCCTGACTGGCAGAGGGAACGGTAGGGACAGGAGGGTGCAGCCTTAATTAATGCTGACCTGTTCTACTCTGACAGCAGCTCCCTTTCCACACAGCAGCCTGGCACTGGCGCCACCAGGTCATCCCACAGAATTGCCTCCAAGACAGCAGGTGCTTGGAGGGCTGGGCCACCGGCACCAAGGTCTCCGCAGCCCTGGGGACAAGCTGGGAATCAGGAGGAGGACTACGGTGCTCTTGCCTCCAGGCAGGATGGACACCAGCCCCAGAGTCCATGGTCCAGATGTTGCTCCAGAGAGAGGTGGGCAGGAAGCCAAGTTGCAGCTTGACAAGGTTCATTACAGTAGAGGGGAAAAGATGGAAGATGGAAGAAAAGGGGGAGCCCCAGCAAGCCCCCGCAGCACTGAACAGGTGCCCCAAGTCACCAAGCAGAAGAAAACACCAACATTATCCACCATTTTGCTGTTCATTTTCTCCATGCAAAATCCAACCCCACAGGTCCTACGAAATGACTCATCTTTTCCGCTTTCAAATTGCCATCCAGAGTGAGGGTAGTCTAGGCTTGGTACAGCCTCCCAGCACCCTGGTTGGGGCCTGGGGTCCTGACCCACACCACCCCAGAGGCCAGTGCCCTAATCCAGGGAGGGAGGCCAGAGACGCCTGGGCCTTAAAATAGAGGTGAGGTTTTAGCTTCACAGAGAAGCCAGCTCAGTATCCCAGGAACACCAGGCATAATTTTCCCATTTTACGGACAGGAAATTGAGGCTTACAGAGGTACAATGATGCACTCCAGGTGCAAAACATATTAGCTGCAGCACAGCAGCGTGGAGAAGCCAGGTTCCTCCACACTCTTTCTACAACTCATTTCCCTCCACGTATTCATGCATCCGTGGCTCTCAGCCGAGCCTAAAATCCTTGTCAATGACCGGAAATTGCAGGTGGGGACACTGTCCCTCCCCAATTCCTACGTTCCTTCCTTGGAGTTATTAAGTCCTAGGTTCCACGTACCAGGGCGTTCCCTGGGGTCAATCTGGAGATCTGAGCAGAAAAGCTCCAGAGCGAGGGACAAGACCACGTGCGAATCAGGGGGAGGAGCATCCGCCTGCCACTGGCCAAACAGATCGCTGCTCCCAAGCAGATTTCGCGGGTACAAAGCTCCGCAGCCGCTTAGCCTCTGGCAGCTGCAATCGTTGCGCCTGCGCCGAAGAAAACCTTCCTGCAGCCCAGGGAGAAGCCTTGAGGGCGGGGGAAGGGCCGGGGCACCCGTTGCAAAGCACTGGAGCGGTGAGGCCCGCCCCGGAACCCGAGCCCGCTGTAACCCAAGCTCCACCGCCGTTCTGCTCGCAGAAAGTAAAACCCTCCTTCCGTGGAGATCGCGAGCCCCTGAGCTCAATAGTCGCGAAACCAGAGTGCTTTCGGAGCCCTGGGCGCGCCAGAGGCGCCACCTTTTGTCCGGTCCCTGAGAAGCCACGGAGAAAGGCAGAGGGGGCCACAGGGAGAAGAGGAAGGAGTAGGGGAGAGGAATGGGAGAGAGGTGGAGCGACCAGCGTCCCCAAGCGTTAAGGCGCAGCTGCGGGGCCGGCCCAGGCTGCGCCCCGGGGGCGATACTGGCGTTGGTGACATTGACCACAGCTCCAAAAGAACTCGCCTCGGGACAGCTACGGGCCGTGCACAAAGCGCCCTTGCCTCCCTGGTACTCCACCACCCCTTGAGGAAGGTCGGGAGAAGACGGCCACCCCCATCTGATAGATGAAGAAGCTGAGGCTCAAAAGAGCAAAGCGCCTTGGCTGGAAAACCGGGTTCCCTGGTGCTTGTCCGGCTTCTCGGCCGGCGGCCCAGAAGCCTCCCCATAGGGCTCTGGAGTTTGGATTGGATCCCAAGCGAGGTCGAACCACCAGGGAAGGCAGTGGACAGGAGGAGATAAAGAAGGGGTGGGGAAGAGGAGGCTGGACTCTCGCACCATCTCCCTTTCTGACCACCCCACCACCCTTGCTGTTGGACCTCTCTCGGGGAGGCGCCCGCTTCAGGACCACGGAGAGCTCCAGAGCTACAGAGAGCCCGCCTGCGAAGGGATGGGGTCCGAGGAGGCCCACCACCGCGTCTACTGGCCCCCTGCTGCTATTCCTCCAGGAAGCCCTCCCAGATATCTGCCCCGATCAAGCTCTGCCTCCCTTCAGGTTCACTTTGGGTCACTCACAGCATTTAAGAAGGGAAGGTTTAATTAAAATGATAATAGTAGTAAAAGTCAACAACAAACATTTTATTGAATGCTCACTATCTACCAGCATTAACTGATTTAATTCTCACAATGAATCCGTCGCTCACCCTAGCCTGGGAACTTCTGGAGGGTGGAGCCAGGTTGCTGAGCCAGGGACCTAGCGCCTACCCTGGGCCCGGTAGGTAGCAGTGCTCAGGCATCCAGTTCTGGGCCAAGCCGAAAGCTCCCCAGCCCTAGGGTGCTCCAATTGCCGTTTTTCCGGCACCTGACCCTGGCTCTCGTCGGTCTATCCAAAGGCTATGCCATCCATCCACCCTTCTTCCTCCAGTTCCCTGGTGACCCCCAGCTCAAGGGAGAATACCCACAGGGCCCAAGCTCTAGCGTTCCCTCTCCCTGATCCTCCCGGCCCCATGCTCAGGTCTGGAAGGCTAGAGACCCCGATTCAAAATCCCAGCTCTACCTCCACCTTGCTCTGTGAAGCAGGCACACTGGTGTGTGCTGTGGAGCTCAGGAGTGCCCCTTGAATATGTTGGCGCTTGCGGGTAGGGGCTTACGGCTCTAACTGCCCGACGACCTAAATCTTTCACCAAATCCTTCCTCCCAGCAAGCATGAGGGGAGCGCTCGGGATAAAGCTCCTTCCAGTTTGAAGCTGTGTAGCAGCAGGCGACTCGCGGAACCTCTCTCGGGGCCCGGCACACAGTAGGTGCTCTATAATTACTACCGAGTGAGTGGATGGATGAATGGACCAATGCGGAACGGAGCTCCAGTTCTTTTCACAAAACAGAATGAGGAGCCTGGTTTAGATTCATCCCAGAGGTTCCCTGGCGTTTTAAGCGACCATGAGGTGGCTTTAGCCAACTTACTTCCCCTCTCAGAACCTCGCTCTCCCTTTCTGCAGAAGAGGAGCCGGGACTGGACCCAGGAGATCCCTTCGGAGTCTCACGGACCACGCCGGCCAGCCCTGACCGAGCCGCACCAGCTCTGGGAACCTCTCATGATGAGGTGGGGGAGGGGCCGCCCCGTGGCTCTCCCCAGCCTGGCGGCCGCTGCCCCAACACCCAGGACCCGGGCATTGCCCTCGGGCGGCCCGCGCCGGGGTCCTCCCGGGCCCCGCCCCCCTCGTCCGGCCCGCGCGCTCCCCGAGGGTACCTGGCCATTGTCCCGGCCGAGGGGCAGGTCGCGGGGCGCAGGGCAGCGGATGCGCAGTGCCAGGGGTCGCTCGTCGCGCTCTCCGGGCGAGCTGACCGCGGAGCCCGAGGGCTCGCTCACGTCGCTGGCGGTGTCCTCGCTGCCACCTGGCCCCGGCAGGCCGACCGCGTCGGGCCGGCCAGCGCTGCGCGGCGTGCGCGCCGAGCCGCGGCGGCCCACGCTGTAGGCGTCGAAGTCGATGGTCTTGTTCTCGTAGGCGCCCTCCACCGCGGCGAACATGCCGCCGTACTTCTGGCGCGGGGTCTGCGCCGCGCTGCCCGGCCGCGCCAGGTACACGGGCAGGTCGTCCTCCGTGTTCCACGCGCGCCGCCGGTCCGCCATACCCGTCCAAGGCCGGCCACCCGCCGCGCTCCCGGACGCCCGCCCCCGGCCCTGGCCACTGCCGTGCGCCGCGCTCCGCGCCTCGGTGCGGGCCCGCGGCGGCCCCGGCGCGACTGCGGCCCGGGGAGGGGAGAGGCGGGGCGGGGCGCACGCCGGGGCGGGGCCGGGGCGGGGCCTCCGGGCGGCTGCGGGCTAACGGCGCGGCCTGCTACAAAGGACCGGGAGGCGGGGACCGCGGCTGGGGCGGGGAGGGACGGTGACGCGCCGGAGCCGCAGCGCGGAGGGCGGGCCGCAGCACCGCAGTGCCCTCGCTGCACTCCCACTCCCCGCCCCCAGGCGGAGAGCAGGGAGAGAGGAGAGCGCGGGCCAGGAGCCATGTGCCTACACCCGCGTGCCCACACGCTCCGGAGGCACACACAGGTTCATACCTGCACGCCAATGACACCAAACACGAGAGATACACAGACATGCTGGCACGCACACGAGAGTCAATTACACACGCTCTCCCGAGATACACAGGGGCTGGTTCATGCACACCATACTCAATGTTGTACACACATACACACACATGCTTGTGCACATTCGGAGTTCATTACACACACACCAGAAAATCTCATTGTCTCACAACCCCACTCGCACACAACTTCACACCAAGATTAACTGCACAACTGGAGAGGCCCATGCGTTGGACACACTGTTCATTCCCTCAGCATTATCTTACTGAGCACCCACTGGTGCCTGGCACTGTTGTAGGAGCTGGGAACAGAGCCATGGACAAAACAGACCAAGTGCCTGCCCTCCAGGAGCTGACCTTCTAAAGAGAGGAGGAGGAGGAGACAAAAGCACCCACATGGTGGGCCCAGGAGTGGTAAGGGCCAGGAAGGGTGGTGCAACAGCAAAGAAGGACATGCTAGAGGCACACTCCAGTGACACACACATACACGTACCTTCCAGTGACACCACACAACACACCAATATCAAAGGCAAACAACGCAAATCCACAAGTGCATCGTAAACTGGCAACAGGATGCTCACACACTAGTCCACACCAGGAATAAGGGGAGTCAAAAGCTTAAATGAAAACGCTCCAGAGAAAGACTCACAGAGACAGAGATGACCACACACACAGCTGGCAGTCAACCAGACAGACAGATCTCCCCTGATTCAAGGGGCACAGTCTGCTTTTGTTGCTCCTGGAGCTTGCAGTCTGGGCATTCTGGGATTCCTCTGATGTGGGGGTCGCTCTGCTGGGGCTCTCTTCTGAGGCCAGGCACCACCTGCCTCCTATGGACACTCTCCCTTATTTCTCAAGATTATCAGGCAGAGGATCCTACAAGTCCCTGGAGACCCTGCAGTCCCAGCTGCACTTTCTGGAGAGGCAGAATCCCAGCTGCCGACCCCCTCCTCAGGCGAGTCCAGACAAGCAAAGTCAGGACTGGACGGGGACTGCAGAGGGGAGCATCAGTGCTTCTTGCAATGTTCCCTACCCACAGCCTCCCATGCTGGAAGCTTTCCCTTCAACTCCCGGCCCTGCCAGCTGCAAACCAGAGCTCCCACAGCGTGGCCAAGCTCCGAGAATACCAGACAGACAGATGGATTCATGTTCTTGTTGTATGACTCTCCGGCCCCATAGACTGGGGATTCTGGGGCATTGGATCCATGACCTCAGCTGACACCTCCCTGAATATGCTGTCTTTCAACCCTGGAACAAGGGGTCTGTGCAGCGGGTAGGTATTGTTACCTGCCCCCTCTTGGAAGAGGAAACAGGAGAGGAGATATGAAGTGACTCCCTCAGGGCCTCAACCTCAAGGTTGCTCAGCCAGGCCTGGAGCCTGGGCTCATCCACTTAGCAAGCATTTTCTGTGCTTGAGAGCGAGACTAGTGTGGGGACACAGATGAGTATTTCTAAGTCTCTGCCTTCAATAAGTGTGCACTCTAATGGGGAAAAGAGTGCTGACTGCAAGAACAGAAAGTCCCACACACACCCTCTACCTGCCTCCACCCTCCACAGCCGCATCCTGGCTCCTCTCTCCTTGTATCCCTGAGTGTGCTGTACAAATTTGCCACAGACATTCCTCTTGAGGTCTGTAGGCCTCCAGGCTATCTTGCAAGTGTTTTTGATTTTTCAATGAAAACTTTTCTCTGTCCTATGAAATACTATTCCTAGCCCGTTCCAGGCAAGGACATTTCATGTTGAAGACCACACAGAAACTTCTTCTAAAACCCCACAAATGTTTAGAGTGACATAACCCAAAGAAATACCAGAAAACTCAGGAATCTGAGTTAGATAGAACTTTGGAGGCCAGGCCTCCTCCTGCATGCTCGAATCTGCTCTCAGCAGCTCGAGGACACAGTGTCTCAGGCTTGGCTGGTGGCGATGGAAATCTTACTGCTTTTAAAGAAAACCCTTTCCATTGTGAGAAAGAGCTGGGCAGTTGCCAAGACAAGAGAGAGTGACACCAGGAAGGAGCTGAGAAAGGGCTATCTTTGTGCAGAAACAGGAAAGGGTCTTCGTAGCTTCTGCATGTAGAATGTTTACCATGTGCCCGGACCATTGTAGGCACCTAACAGATAGTAACTCTTTTATGCCTCACATCAACCTTGGAAGTACCATTTTAGCCTCATTTTACAGATGAGGACACTGAAGTTTGGAGACATAAACGATCTGTCCAGGGTCACAGCTGGCAAGTGAGACTTCGAGGTGTAAACAGAGTAGTCTGGTGCCAGAGTCCACATTGAAACGACTACTCTTTCCTCTCTCCAAGAGCCTGAGGTGGTCCCACTGGGAGAGGAGAGATAAAGGGATCCGGTTTAGGCAGAAGAATCTAGGTGGTTGAGTTAGAATCCTGTTTTCTATGCAGTCTTGGGCGACTAATCATTCAACATTCATCTAACACATCTTTGGGGCACCCACTGTGTGTCACTGACTATATCACTTCCCCTCACTCTTCTGTCCCCCTGCAGAGGAGGGGATCTAGCACTCCTGGGGCTGCCTACTGTGCGTAAGGGTCTTTGCACACACTGTCCGTTTCTGCGCGTCACGTTCTACTCCACACACTGCCAGCTCCCTCGGCAGCCATACATGGAAGACCAGGCCACGTTCATCTTCAGGCTGGAGTACCCAGGATGGCAAACCATAAGCCCACTGCTCAAGTTACCACTGGAAAGTGACTAAACTGGGATTTCAACTCAGGTTCGTCTGAGTTTTTTCCACACCATCTCATCTCAAGGTCAGTAACCCAAGCGCAACAGAGAAAGGGAGGCAGGAGACAAAACCCAGGGTATAAGGTCGGAAATGCACTCTCCAGCTTGCAGGGAGGCAGAGAGGAGCAATGTCTGCCAGGGACCAATGGAGGCAGCGGGGGAAGCCTGAGCAAACTGCCCCCATCCTGACGACAGCTGTGACCTCCCCCATCCCCCAACCCATCCTCCAACTGCTCCCAGTCCTCCTGGGAAGGAATTCTTGTAAGTGAATTACGCCACAACATTTGGTGAAGGATGAGCCTTGAGCTCATCCTGTCAGACATGAAACCTTCTTTCTGGGTGATGGCAGAGAACAGAAAGGAATGAGTCAAATGGGAAAGGACACGAGGCCAGCTCAGGTCTGATGTGGATTTTGTTTCGGCAAACCAAAGAAAAAAAAATTCATTGCAAAAATAATATTTTCAAAAAGTGAACGAAAGGTGATTGTAATTTATCATCAGGTATAGAGCAGTGGATTATTGTCCTCTTCTCAGGTGTAAGAAGACATGTTCAGAGAAGTTAAATAAGCTGTTTGGTTACGTGACCAGCTAGTGACAGAGATGCAGATCAAATCCAGGCTCATTTGATTTTTAAATGTCTGCTTTTTTTCTGTGGCCTCCAAATCAGTACATACAGGGCTGTGGTGGGCAGAATACTGATGCTTGAAGATACCCACACCTGAATCCCTCGAACTAGTGTCCATGTTACTCCACATGGCAAATGGGACTCTGTGGCTGAGCTTAAAGGTTTTAAGATGTGGAAATGATCCTGAATCACCTGGTGGAGCCAATGTCGTCACAAGAGTCCTTTTAAGTGAGAGAGAGGCAGGAGAGTTGGAGTCTGAGAAGGGGAGATCGGAGAACAGAAGCAGAGGTCAGAGCGAGAGATTTGAAGAGGAAGGAAGGGGCCGCAAGCCAAAGAATGCGGGCATCTCTAGGAGCCAGAAAAGGCAAGGAAACAGTTTCTCCCCTGGAGCTTCCAGAAGGACGGCAGCCCTGCTGACATCTTGAGATTTTAGCCCAGGACTCTGACCTTTGGAACTACAAGATAATGAATGTGAGTTGTTCTAAGCCAATGAGTTCATGGTCATCTGTCAAAGCAGCAATTGGAAATTACTACAGATACATAATGGATTATAAAGGAAATTTTTTCATTATTTGTGCAAAGTGGATTTGAGTACCAAGAAAACCATTTATTCCCCACCGAAATCAAGGGAGTCCTAGGTCCATTGCCTTTTTGTGTTATGTCAGGATCGACAACACTTTGGAACAAACCATCAATAAATAAAACATTCAAAAGGGAAAAAAGACCCTTTAATTGTGAAAAAGCATACATTTTAATGTACAAAATTACACAAATTATACATTTAACTAACATAGAAAAATACATCTCAGTAACAAGAGAAAATGCCGGCCTATTTTACACAAATGGAGCGATCATTACAAATCCTGAAAACCCAAAGGGAGGGTTGAGCCTGACCCACTACTGGTCGGGAATCCAGTGAACATCTCCACGGACTGATGGTTTCATGGCAGGCAGGCCTCGGGGGACAGACTGCTGCCCCAGAACCCGAGGAGTGTCCTGCTGAAGAGCTTCCGGAGGGAAGGCTCAGGTTGTGTCACTGGACCACTCCCATGTGAAGCAAGGTGGCTCACTCCGGGGAGGGGCAGGACCTGGCCTGCCAACATTCTGAGCCTTGGGTTTATTAATGAGGGTGCATAGGAGACCTCGTAGACTCATGCAACCACAAGGTGTAGAGTTATTGTGCATTTGGGATTCAGCGGGAAAGTACACGATTTCTAAACCAATGTCTGTGCTTCACAGCTTTCATGTGATCTCTGCCCAGGATTCAACCTGGGAGAACTAAGGAGACCACAGAGGTTCTACCAAAGTGAAATTGCAAGGCTTGCTTATCGCTCTACCAATGACACCCACGCCTCTTCCCTGCCTTACCTGCAAAAGCTGGTTGTGCAAACCTGAACTGCGGAAGGGATCATCTTATTCCCCCAATTCAGGCTGGTGGGATTGGCCCCAGCCTCTCACCAAAATGTGTCTGTGCAGAGCCCATTTTCAAAGGGGTGAGGGAAGGCTCCCAGCATCCACCGACATGCTGAGTGCTTTAAGAAACATGCTGTTTGTTTAATCCTCACCCCTTCCCACTATTTCCATGGAGGACTTTGAGGCTGAGAGAGGTAGGTACCTTGTCCAAGCTTGCACAGTTCGTTGGTGACAGAGCTGCCATGTGTGTGGGCCCATAACTCACTCTCCTACTTCTGTGAGGTGCAGACTTTGTCCTTGTCTGCTAAAGAGTGAATGGTTAGAATATCACTTCATAGGCATTCCTTTCCCCCATCACTTTCAATGTCCTATTTACAAATATTGTATTGTATCACTTTAAAAAGATAATATGGATTCAAAGTTGATATCAAGTTTTCGCCATTTTTAACAATCCCATTCATTTGTCTCTCTCTTCCCTTGTTCTACCATCACATAAAGCGATCATCAGCCCATGCTTGGACACAGCCTGCTGGTGTTTTCAGAGACAAAAAAAAAAAAAAAAAACTGTTGTTGGAAAAAAACTCATTTTTGAGCTATCAATTCTTCCATTAGTCTTTCCATGACTCAATACATGACATTTACACTAAGGATGCCAAAGTCAGACTTGTGTAGGAGCTGAGCTTTCTGAAGCCAGGGTAGGATTTAGGGAAGTTCATGTGGGAAAGAGAAAACCCAGTCCTTCAATCCGAAGTCTACTGAGTTCTTGAAAACGGTTTTAGGTCCAAGGTACAAATGATCTGCTTTTAGAAAATCCAGTAACACAGAGAAGAAGACTAAATACATCAACAAACTCCAGGGGTCTTTTCCTTCTGTACCACCTTAAGGCACCAAAGAACTTCAAATAATTTATTTCAAAGCCAGGTAGAAATTCAGCTGGTCATTGGTGCACATGCCAAAGCAAATCTACTTGTGTTTGCTTACCCAACTGGTAAATGTATCCATCATAGAATATCTCTTTTTGGATATTCTAGAGTTTAGGATGCAAACAACTGTGCCACCCAAGAGATTCATTGAGTATGTCTATTGTACCACCCAGTTATATGATCTGAACTTTCATGGAACTGTGCAATGACCGGTCACCAAAAGCTCAGCTCCAGGATCTGCCACATGGGGCTCAATGCAGTATTACATCATACATTTCATTTCCATAAGAACCATCAGCTGTTGAAAAGGTCCTCTGAGGGTAGAGTTGCAAAGCCAACTCATGGTCAAAAATACTCCAAATATGAGACGTTTCATCCTTTCGACTCTGAGGACACGTTTCTTTTCTAGCTAGGAACAAAAATAAATAGGAGTCTAACATAGAAGAAACCCACAGTAGCATTTTAGAATTTAATTAGCACAGGGAATGGGAGAATTGAAAGAGGCTATGTGAGTGTATTCCCATGGTTCTCCTCCAGTTGCCCATTAGAATCACTGGGAAGATTTTCAAAATGATCTCTGCCCACGGCCCCACCCAAGACAACCTGATTTAAGTGGCCTGGAGAGAGGCCTGGGCATCGGTTTTTTAAAAAGCTCTGCAGGTGAGTCCGACATGCAACCAGGGTGAAGAATCATCACTGCAGAATGCAGTCTCTATATCCTTCAAATGACCTGGAAGGGGTAAGTGGCAGGGCTGCAGCCCCTCCTACACTGGCTGGAATCCCAACCCAGAGCACTTTCCACCTCATGGCATTGCCTCAACAGAGAAAAAAAGGTTGTGCCTAAAATACGTCAGAAATGTCTAGCACCCTATTCTCAGAAGTTGACTGAGTTCTCAAAAGGTTTCACATTTCAGACCTGGAATTTAACCCTGGAGTCAAAGGGAAGCTGCGAATTTCTTAAAAGAAGCTCACCAGCCTGAAGGTGAAAAGCCCCTCTCAAGTTTATAAAAGTTTACTCAATAAATTGCTGAGTAAAACAAATAGAAAGGAACTCATCTGTGAAAGGACTTGGGTTGCCTGTTTTCTACAATGATGGGTAACTAAAGTCATATAATAATCTCATTGCAAAGCAATTCATAAACCTATGATCAGCTCTGATGCTTGATTTCACACTGAGAAACTAGGTAAGGAAGGCTATGGAAGGGTGGAGTTAAAGCTTAATCGTGTAAGTCTAGCCAAAAAGTGGGTGAGTTTCCAAGATATCCTGGGATTCAGGCCTTCCCCAGGGTAAAAAGCAGGCATGAATTCCACACAAAAGGAAAGAAGTCCTTAAACACATACCTATTGCTAGGTGATGCCATATAGATTGTAGCCCACTAGAAAATTACTTGTGTCAGATCAAGACCTAAAATTCTGATTCAGAAGAGCCGGCCCCATGGCACAGTTAGAGAACACTCCATAATGACATCTGAACCAGGTTCAGTCCCATCTGCAACCAAGTGGCTTTGTTACTGGACCGCAGACGTGCGTTAACCTCTCTGGGAGTCAGTTTCCTCACCTGTAAAATGGGGAGGAGAAGGTGGCTCACACCAGAGGAAGTCTAAAACCGTCTCCAGCTCCAGCAGTGGATGTTTCTGGATCTGTCACCTGAATCACTGCCCTGCTGGCTTGCCTGGGAAGGGCAATGGCAGGGCCACTCTGAGCACACAGCCCACTCTGGTCTGCAGAGCAATCAAGCCACCCTGCCTCAGCGTGTCCCCACTGCCGCCGCACCTCCAACGTACCTATTTTAAGAACAGTGCCTAGCAGTTCATGGGGAAACGTTGCCATGCCAACTTGCTGGCTGTTGCTAATCATAATCTATGAATGTGCAGTGCAACCATCTGACAAGCATTTCTTCTCTCCTTAGACTGTGGACTTTCTTCCAAATTGTCATATGCCAGATCACCTTGTTCATAATGGCACACAGTAGGTATATAATAAATGTGCATTAAATGAATGACGTGAGTAAAGTATACGCACAACACATACATCTGCAAAATGCCTTCCCATCCAGTTTTTCCATTACTGAGCACAGTAGGTGCTGAGATGAGTATTTTATTACCTCTATTTGCCCAGCAAGTAAACTGAGGAGGGGAGGTCACTTTCCCTGGTCTCGGAGCTAATTAGCTGCAGAACCCAAGTTGTAGCCTAGCTGTTCCGGTCTTAAACCCTAACCTCTTTCTCCTACATCAGATGGTCTCTGTCATCTCTCCAGAGGAAAGTCAAAAAACACCGATCCTATATACACATGTAAATCCTAGGACTTTACAAAGGGCTTTCCATCCATATTCCCATTTAATTCAAAGCCTAAAGGTAAACGAAGAGGCAAGACTCTCTCTCTGGGGCCCACACCTGGCACACAGGGTGCAATGGGATGGACTGTTCACCCAAGGAGTGCTTCACTGGTCTTGCCAGGGACCCTGGAAAGGACTGAGGGGATAACAGAAGCAGCACAGGTGGGTAGGATGACCATGGTGTCTAAAGGTCTGGGACCCAGGACAGGTATGTTCTCTGGGACTGGCAGAGAAGTGGGTGGGGTCCAGATATGCAGGAAACACACAGGCAGCAATAGATGAGCCTTCCAGGTAAAGCCAGGGACCTTGGAAAGTCAGCTCAGAAGAGGCACTTAATGAGTACTCATGGAGCGACTGACCAGACTCATGCAGAAGCCCACCCACCAGGGCAGCACGGTGGTCTACTCTGTTCTTTCCTAGAACCCAAGGGCCTAGTGTGGTGCCTTGCACTTTGTGGTGCTCAATCAATGCTTATTCCTTGAATGAGTGAATGAAACCTGGAGACTGACAAACGTCAGTGGGAAGCTGGAAACCATACTTTTCCTTGTTCCTTTTTTTTTTTTTTTTGGAAGATATTTGGAAAACATGCCATCTTTTTAACCTAGAAAACAGGTTTCAGCTCGGGAAGGCAAGGAAAGGAATTAACCTTACTGAGTGTCTACTATGTGCAAAGCACCTTCCATTTCTCATTTCCCCCTGTGCTGTCAAGGACAGTGATATTTTCCCCACTAAACAATGGAAGAGTTTGCAGATCAGAGAGACGGGCTCACCTGCCCAATGCCCTCAGTGGCTAAAATGTCAAGCTTCGGTTTTGAAATCAGGCCAATAGACCCTAAAGCTGGTCACTCCCATGATGTTACGCCTCTGGCTGGGTCATGTTCTGCAGGAAGGGGGTTTGTAATCCTTGGATGTGACCTTGCTTATTAGAAAGCAGCATTTGTGAAGCATCTGCTGGGTGGCAAGCCCTCTGCTGCAGGCTTTTCCTGCTCTGCCACAGTTGATCCTAGGACTAGCCCTGTGGGGAAAGGTGTGGCCCCCTCTCCTGTCTTGCGGATGAGAAAACAGACCCCCAGACGCTAGGTTGCCTGACATGGCCTGTGCTTTTAGTAACGCCCCTTCCCATCCCAACTGCATTCAACGGTGAATGCTCATCATCTCCTTCCGTCTTCACAGTATGTCATGAGGCTGCAAGAGAAGGTGCCATTTCTCCCATTTTCCTCCAAAGAGGAAACTTAGGTTCAGAAAGTTGAAGGGCTTTGTCCCAGGTCCCTGGGAAAGGCAGGTGGCAGAGCTGGAAGTAGCATCAAGGCTTTGCAATGCCCCGTTGCAGGCCATTCCTGCATTTCAGCCGTTGTATCGCTTTCTGGCCTATGAGACCTCGGACCCCAGACAAGCTTCCTCCCTGGGCCTCCACATTTTCACCCATAACATGAGGGTGTTGAGTGGACGAGGTGTCACCAAGCCGCAGACTGTGGAACCCAGGCAGGTTTTGCAGTGAGTGGAGGAAAGGAGTCGGGGCCCTGTAGTCCACTGGCTGGGGTGCCTCTCAGTAGGGGAAGGAGTAAGCTGGCTTCATTCACCTCTGATTGTGGCCAGGAAGATAGAGGCCTGATGCTGTCAGATGCACTGAGTTTCTAAGAGAAGCCGGAAATCCAGATTTGTATACGAAATCTCTTGGTTTTTAAATACCACTTGCTAACTCCAATATTAAAAAATGCAACATAGGAATAGATTTGTACACCTGTGTTCTTAGGAGTAATCTTCACAATAGCCAAAAAGGTAGAAGCCACTCGAAGGTCCATCAATGCGTGAATGATAAACAAAATGTGGTCCATCCACACGCTGGAATATTATTCAGCCTTAAAAAGGAAGGAAGCTCTGACACATGCTGCCACGTGAACCTCGAAAACATTGTGCTAAGTGAAATAAACCAGTCATGAAAAGACGAAGACTGTATGATTCCGCTCATACGAGGTCCTAGAGTGGTCAGATTCACAGAGGCAGAAAGAAGAAGGGTGGGTGCCAGCGGCTGTGGGACAAGGGAGTGGAGAATGAGTATTTAATGAATATAGTGTTACCAGTTGTACGAGATGGAAGGTTCTGGAGATGGATGATGGTGATGGCTGCACATCAGTGTGAATGCACTCCGAGCCACTGAACTGATACTTAAAAATGGTTAAGAAGATACGTTTTAGGGTTTTAGAGAAACATATCTTCTTAACCATTTTTAAGTATCCAGCTTACTGGCATGAAGTGCATTCACAATTAGAAAAACATAAAATGCAAGCCAAATGTGATACATTTGTGGGCCGAATCTGGCTCAAGGGCTGCCAGTACCCGCTGTGGACTGGAAATTCTCTAAGGTCTGTAATGTGGTGTGGGTCCTGACTGTTGCCCTCCCAGCACTGACCACTGCCCCAGGATCTGCGGACATCTGAGACACCCATGGCCAACTCCATCCACCAGGCCTGACTTCCGGCCACCACCCGCTGTCTCACAGCAGCCGGGGCAGGAAAACATGCGGCTCGTTGAGGTTTCCCCATGCAGCAGCTGGATTTTCACTACATCTTCCTGGGTGGTACTGAGATTTCACAGGTCCCTGCCAGGCCCATGGCTGTCAGTGTAAGCGGGCCTCACAGCCCTGCAGTTTACAGGAAAATGGTATCACAGGAAGCAGACTCTCCTGGGTCCAAGCACAGCAAGTGGGCTGTGATGCTCTTTAACTGCCCAGCAAAAGGAGCTGAAATGAGGCTGTACGCCTGGGCACTTTGGGGTGCAGTGGTCAGTTGGGTGCAACTCCTGGACACAAGTCGCCTGAAGTGACATGTTTGACAGAAGAGGAGCTCTTCGCTTACTCTGGAAGCAAGGAGGCTGGGTTTGAAAGCTTCCCGCCTGGCCAGAGCCAGCCCCTCAGTAGGAACTCAGCAACTGGAAGGCTGTGTTACACCCATTTTACAGATGAGGAGCTGAGGCGGATAGAGGCCAAGGGACAGACTTAAAGTTGCCAGCAAGCTGGAGGCAGAGTCGGTCTCTGGGTTTCCGGAGAGAGTCCTTTTTGCCTAGACTAGGGCTGCTTGGCTATTCAGGTGTTTGGCTACCAGTCTTATTTGCAAATCTGATGAAATCCATCCTCCTTCTCCTTAGGAAAGAGTTCATATGCATGCAACTTTTTGTGCAAGTTGAGAACTCCATCTTAGCCCAAGCATCTGCAGGAGTTCTATAATATCAAAATAACTACTTCAATGATTTTTTTAAAAATCGTGATCCTACTATCCCCTCATCACCCATCTTGGATGAAAGCTATGCAGGATGGTAAATCAATGCCTCCTTATGGCAAGAGTGTGCTCCTGAACAACGATTAGTGAAGTACCTAAGACGAAGGAACTGCATTTCACAAACACAACAAGGCCCCTGACATGTGGGAAGAATCTTACAGTGTTCAGGCACTTTCCCAGCCATTAGCTCACTGGGTTTTCAAAACTGTCAAGTAGGCATAGGACCCTCAAACAGATGAAGAAGAGGATGTTGGAAGAAGGTGAGTTATTCGTGCACAGTGACCCAGCATCAGAGTAGCAGAGCCGACATGTCCTTAGGCCCTTGGGTCTCCAGACCCGGCTTCCTGCCACTCACCCATGCCAATAAATATGGGCTTCTTACGGTCAACAGCCATCTCTTGGGTCCCCTGCTTGGTATCATGCAGAGTAGAAATATTCCCCATTAGTGACTTGAGACAGGAAGGTGGTTGCTTGGTTTATAATCTGGCTCTCTGGAAAGGATCACGAACCATGGTGGGCCACTTCTTCTCTGTCGGTCCGTTGAGAAGGATGTAAATATTTTCCAGCTTGCTGTGTTTGCCTCTGTGCTGTCTTCCTTTCTGCAATGAAAAAATCAGGGAAACTGGTTCTTAAAGGAACATAGCAACCAGAGTGGCTTCTACATGAAGCCATCCACATGTACACGCCTTTACGTCACTGGGAGACCCACTTTAAATTCCACATATGGTGGACTTATATCATGAGATATCTATCATACAATTCATTGCTGCTCTTCAGAAAAGAATCTTACCTTGTAATTAATAGGTAATGCTCTCTTTATTTGGGGTGCTTCACACCCTTGAAATGATATGGAGATTTTATGTATTTAAGCACTTGTGCGCATTGTGTAGGGAGGGTTTCTAGCTTTCAGGAGCTTCTCAAAGGGGCCAACGGCCAAAAGAAGGCTGAGAACAACTGGAGAAGAAGGAGACAAATTGAGGTGCTCTGGGATGTCTTCATTTGTTCCTCCAACAAAAGGTGGTGGGGCACCTGCTGTGTGGCAGGCTCTGCAGCTATGCACAGGGGATGTCCTGCTTGCCCTCCTCAGGTTACAGAGTGTGACATAGGAATCACAAAACAAATGCCCGTCCCAGGTCCCAGGTGCTGCTGTGTAGGAGGAGGAGTAACAGTGGAGGTGGGGATAGCAGGAGTCGGTGTCAGGGTGTCAGGGAAGGAGCCTGCAGCCTGTGCAAAAGCCCTGCAGAGAGAGGGAGGGAGCAGGTGAAGCCAGTGTGAAGAAAATAGAGAAGCAGAGAGTGATGTGGCAGATGAGCCTGTGACAGCTGGCAGCATGACAGATGCTGGCGTGGAGGGAAGTTGGGGACAGGGACTCCAGACATGGTAAGGGCTCAAAATATGATTTCACAAGGGTGAAAGGAAGGAAGAAAATGAAGGAGGGTGTAAGAAAGACTGTCTGGAGATGATGACATTTGAGCAGTCTTGGAGATAAACAGGAGTTTTCTGGGCAGAGGAAACAGCTTGGGCAGAAGCCAAGAAGCATGGGAGAATACAGGCTGGGAGGGGCTCAGCAGGGCGTGAGTGGTGGGGAGTGGGTCTACAGAGCTCAATTTGCCAAGAAAAGCCTTCATGGAAGCACCAGAGATAAGAAACATATCTGAGCAATGTGACAGTGTGCAGAGAGGGACCCTAGGAAAATTAAAACCCTGTCTGTGCACAGCATCCCTTTGCAGTTCCACAGTTGCCCCATGACTGATTCCTCCAAGCCAGGCTTTGCTGCAATGCTGAGAGGGCAGTGATGGCTCACACACGGCTCATGGCTGCATCCACCCCAAGGGTGTTGGTGTGGAAGTCAACCGCAGCATCACCTCATGTTTCTCTGGTCACGAAGCAAGATCAGGTCTCACCTGCTCAGGGTGTTGCTCGTGTAGGTGTCTTTAGTCAGCTTTTAAAAATGTATTTTTATCTGTCGATAGGTACACGGCTTCAAAGGCTTTTTTGGGGTAGGAATAAGCAAGACAAAAATAAACCAAATTTAAATCCTCAAAGCTTATAGGATCAATGGTATCCAAACTTATATATAAATCAGAATCCCTTGGAGAGCTTTATAAGAATTCAGATTCTTAGGCTTAATCTCAGATTTATGAATTCAGTGTTCATGAGGCCGATCTCGGAAATCTGTGTTTCCAATGAGTTCCATGCTCATGCATTAAGCTGGGGGGGACTCTTATGTGTTAAGCTCATAAGTACTTGGCATCTGGGTACTGCTGCATTGAGTGATGCTCCACTATGAGGACAAAGCAACAAGTTAAACTCGTAGTAGCTGTCACTAGAAGCAGGTGAGTGATATCAAACACAAGAAGGCAACATTCTTTCCCTATATTATACATGATAACACATAGATATTTCATTCACCAGTAAATTAATGGAACAACTGTTTAAGAAGTAATAAGTACCCACAGGGTCACTTCCAAAACCCATGTAGGACACTAAAAGATGATAATTTCTGATAAAGTTGCATCTAAAAATATCACAGGAATTACAGATACCCAACATCTGAGAGACAATCAGCAGATGCAATAAATAAGACAGATCACTTTGGGGGGTGGTAGTTCATGTAATAGGAATTCTAAAAGAAGACTTTAAAATATTAGTGATCATGGTATTTGCATATATGTTCTATAAATGAAAAACAGAATAACTGATAGAAGACCTCTATAGGCAGGCTAAACAGTGACGAGACATGGGTGAAGGAAGATTTAGCAAATTGAAAGGCAGATCTGAGGAAATCATCCAGAATCATCCAGAATTCAGCACAGAGAGATAAAGAGGTGTAAGGGGATTGGGAGCAGAGGTGCAGTAGATTGAGTGGCTAGTAAAGATTTCTAAGAAGGTGACATTTGAGTTAAGACCCAAATGGCAAGGAAGGTCCAGCTGTAGAAAGCAACAGGGCCAAAGGGCTTGGCCATAAGAGAGAGAAGTGCAAAGGCCCTAAGGTGGGGTCAAGCTGGGCAGGAACAGGTTGGCATGTTCAAAGGACAGAAAGCAAACCCCTGAGGCTCCACTATATGAGAAGGCGTCATGAGGAAGAGGAGAGTGCTCTGTGGACTCAGTGAGTAGAATCAGCTCAGAAAGTGATGGTTAACAGGAGACATGTTTCAGTTGAAGGTAAAGAAGGACTTTTTAACAAGAAGAGCTGACCATTCACTGATTCGCTCACTCATTCATTCATCAGTTTGCTTGTTTATTCATTCACTCATTTATTTGCTCATTTTCAAGTACCTATTATATGCCAGGTGTTCAAGGCTATGGAGAATGTTGAGATGAATAAAATCCAGACACATGTGTCCTCAAGGGCCTCGTATTTGAGTGAGTGAAACAGACAGGAAAGCAAGCTATAACACCAGAACAGAAGGAAATGCTGGGTTAACCGAAGTAACAGTGTGCTAAAGAGAGTCAGATGAAGGGTCCACTTGGGAGAGCTGACCGAGATGTTATGATGGGGTACCTGCAGGAAGCTCACGGCACTGCACATGTGGGGATATCAGAGAAAGCCCCTGACTTTAACCAGTGGGCTCTGTGATGGGACCATTCTATAAAACCACAGCAGGCATTCATATGCCCTGGGGAGTTGGTGGGGACTAGGCTGCAGCCTCCCTTCAGAGTCCAGTGGAGGAAGCAAATGTGTGAAGCAGACAATGGCGAGACTCCAGGCAGGGAGACGACCATTCGATTGGGAGGGGGAAAGCCCTGGGGTATCAGAAAATGAGGGCAAAAATGGGGACACTAGTCCATGCCCTACTTAGTTCCAGACCTTTGTGAAGACAAGCTCCTCAATGCGAGAACACCGCCCGATAGGAGAGACCAATACATACATGAATGCCCTTGACACCATTCACCTAACCCCCAAGGTCACGCAGCCTTCAGTGGGGATGCATAGCAGACATGGGAAGGTCACATTTGGGGAGCACTTTGTCACTGCCCTTTCTCTCACTCTGATCTGTAAATCAAAGAAGAGCCAGCCTGACCTACTTCACAGATTTAAAATGCCTGGAAAGTACAGAATGGCAGTTACCTGCTCTGTCAGTCACTCCCGTGCATGGCCATTCTCCCAGTCCAGCCTATGAGCACCTTTTAGCTAGATCACGGGGACAGTTTCCTAACCAGGCTCCCTGCTTCAGGCTGTCCCTACTCAATCCACTCTATACAGAAGCCAGAATTCCTGGGAAGCTGATGATATCATCCCATTGCTTCAAACTGCTATGTGTCTTTCTCTGCTTTTAGGATGCAGCCAAGCTTCTTAGCAAGACTTACAGAATATCCTGCCATGTCTAGCCCTGCCTACCTCTTCGAGTTTGTCTCTTGAAATTCAAACCCTTCTAGTCATGCAGGGGCCACAAGACCTCCTTGCAGGCTGACTACACTGGCCTTGACCACCAAAAGCAGGAGTAGGTGCCCAGAGGGAAATAAATCATCCAGCTGTTGACTGCAACCAGATCTTTTGCCTGTTTTAACATCAGATTGCTTTTGTTGTTGTTGTTGTTGAGTTGTTTGAGTTCCTTGTATATTCTGTATATGAATGTCTTTTTGGACGCAGAGTTTGCAAATATTTTCTCCCATTCCACAGATTTGGATGTATAGTTGCAAATATACATCCGAATCTGTAGAATGGGAGAAATGTATAATTGTTGGATGCATAGTTTGCAAATATTTTCTCCCATTCTACAGTCTCTTCACTCTGTTGATTCTTTCCTTTGCTGTGCAGAAGGATTTTAGTTTGATATAATCCCATTTGTATATTTTTGCTTTTGTTGCTTACACTTTTAATGTCTTATCTATAAAATATTTGTTCCTTATGAATGTCCTCCAACCAACGTCCTCCGACAATTTCTCCCAAGTTTTCTTCCAGTAGTTTCATAGTTTTGGTCTTCATTTAAGTCTTTAATCCACTGCTGATTTTTATAAGTGGTGAGAGATACGGGTCTAGTTTCAATCTTCTGCATGAGAATATCCAGAGCACCAAATTCCCTAGCACCATTTGTTGAAGAGATTGTTCTTTCCCCTATGTATGTTCTTGGAACCTCTATTGAAAATCAGTTGGCTGTAGATATGTGGGTTCTGTCTCTGTGTTCTCTATTCTGTTCCATTGATCTATATGTCTGTTTTTATACCAGTACATGCTGTTTTGGTTACTATGGTTTTGTAGTATATTTTGAAGTCACAGAGTGTGGTGCCTCCAGCTTTTATTTCCCTCTCAGTCTTGTGTTAGCTATTTGAGGTCTTTTATGGTTCCATGTGAATTCTAGGATTTTTTTTCTGTCTCTGTAAAGAATGGCATTGGCATTTTGATAGGGACTGCATTGATTCTGTAGATCACCTTAGGTAGTGTGATAATTTTAGCAGTATTAGTGGAGCTGGGATTTTAAACAAGATCTGTCAGACTTCATGGCCTATGCTCTTAAGCAAGACACAGAGAAACACATGTGAAACAACCCCAAGAGCAACTGTTCTCAAGAAAATGTAAATGAGGAGGGGGGGTGCTGACCAAGGACAGGTTAAACCCAGTTCAACTTAATGTGATTTTTATTGGCTACAACCTGGTCCCAACGGATTTCCTCAGGGAATAGTTAGCATTTCTCACAGGGAATGAAATCTAAAATTTAAGCCTTTCAAAAAGCTTCAAAATTTAAGAATCTAGTCAATCTGCTCCATCTGGTCACTAATTTTTATATTTTAAGTAATGTGTGTGTTTATGATCCACATTATGTTACAAACAGAATTGGTATGAATTGTAGTGCTTTTAACATACTAGTTATTCCAAAGGAATTATCTAGAGTGTGTCCTTGTATAATCAGTTGAAGAAACAGATTTCCAAAGAGCAAATGACCCCACAATAATCACCCCATTCAATCATGGCTGAGATTGGAGTGGCATCCCCTATTCCTCAACCAGTGCCCTCTCTGCCTCATCCCCTGCCAGCATTCATCAAGGATCTTTGATGTGTGTAGCCCTGGGCAAGATGCTTCTTTGGTGTTTGAGGGGAAATAAGATAAAGTCCCTGCTCTCAGGTGCTCTCTCTCTCTCTCTCTCTTTTGGCAGTGGGGCAGGAGATGCCTCTCTATTGAATTTGAAAGTAGCACCATTTCCCTATTTGTCTAACAGATGTTTCATCAGAACCAATGGGTTTCTTCCCTTTCTACGCCTTCTGAAGTCTTTCTATGTCTTCTGAACTTGTGGGGTTTTCTGGCCTTTCTCAAAACCAGAACCCCCACATCGAGCATCTGTGGTGGATGGTTGCCCAAACTTGGATGTGTCCTCTGCTGGGGAGCCCAACAGTTGTGCCAGGGAAGCCTGAGCCTGTTTCATAGACAGCTCTAACTCTTGGGGAATTCGTTCATGAATGAAGTTACAGTGAGACTTGCTAGAATGTGTGTGAGGCCATGGAGGGAACGCTTCACATGCCACTTAAAACCCCAGCAAGGGATCCCTTTACAGAGAGGGGCCTCTCTTCAGATAGGTGAGCCTGGTTTCCTGGCTGCCTATAGTTTCCTCAGAATGAGAAAACATGCAGAAAGGCTCAGCTTGGCCCGCTTCCCCTTCCCAAGGTGGCAGGGTCCATTTGGCCTGCCCCAGGTAAAAAGATGAAGAGGAAACTTGCTTCTCTCAGGCCCTGGTGAGAAGCAGAAATGGAGAACCACAGTGGTGAGCTAGCAAATGTGTAACAATTGGCTCTCAAAAAAAAGACCTGATTTTTGGCATTTTAAAATTTCTGTGGTGTAAACACTCCCGCTATGGCTGATTTTAAGCCACTGATATGTTGGTAAGAGATGCATGCAATTGGCTCTCAAAAGCCAGGAAGAGCCAGCTCCAGTCCAGCACTTCACTCTGTGTGTGTGTGTGTGTGTGTGTGTGTGTGTGTGTGGTGTGTGTGTGTGTGCATATTTAGGAAAGACATGAATGTAAGAATGAATAAATGGATGGATGAATGAAATGAGAGCAGGATACCAGTTTTGCAAAAGTGACAGGAAAGAACAGGAATGAGCAAAATATTTTTATAACTGCAGTAGATAGGCCTTTATGAAGAAAATGAGCTGGGATCAGTGAACAAAGCATTATCAGTGTTTCCACCAAATTACCTTCAAGGAAATGTATCTGTTCTCGTAAAAGAGGTCTGATGGTAAAAGAGTGCACCAGTGCTCCAAAATGCACCCAGGATTGTGTTTTGATTAGGTATGGTAATGTGACAGACATAGAGACCACTGTGTTTGAAAGAAGAGTTTATTACTCACAGTTCCCTAGAGGAAGGGGCATGCCACACCATGCAGGGCCACACAGGGAAGCAGGAGGCAGAGGAGTGTGAAGACAGCCTGGCCCAAAGCCTTGATTGTGGGTTCTGTGGGAAGAAATGGGTGAGGCGGGGGAGGCAAGCCTGAGCATGCCTAGGACTGGAGAGTTTTAAAATTTTTGCATGTACTGGGTAACATTTTTGCGTGTACTGGGTAATATTTTTGCATGTTCTCTAGTTGTCTGATATCTGGGCCTGGGGTGACATGGAGCAGGGGAAGTGTTGGCTTGGTGTTTTAGATAAAGGAGGAGGCTGGAAACCTGCCAGGCTCTGGATTATCTGGCCTGCATATGAAAGGCATGCTCACGGGAGTGATTTCCATCCCTAGGAATTTACTAGCCCTGGCAGGGGCCATTTCTCTCTGGCCAACAAGGCTCCAAGATGGCAAAACATCATATACTATAGAACATAAAACTTTATTAATATAACCAGCTTTGGAACTTACTTCCTGTGTGGGCTTGGGCAAGTTACTTCATCTCTTTCTTCCTCAGTTTCCCCATCTGTAAAATGAGGATGATAATGCCTACTTCATAGGGCTCCTGTAAAGAAGGAGATACTCAGAGGCCTTAGCAATGGCAGAGCTGGCATCTCACCCTGGGAAACCCGTGGAAACACCAGACCATAGCTCCCTGAGGAGGAGGAGACCATATCCCCGGTGCTCTGCACAAACCCTGGGCAATGGCAGGCAGGCAATGACTATTCTGGGAATACATTTTGAGCGAGGGTAGTGGGGGTCAGAGCAAGCTCTGGTGTGTAGAAACGCCATATACTTTGAAATAGATGAACCTGTTCCATTTCTGTGAGCTTCCTAATCACACAAGGTACGGAAAATATAGATGAGATAAAATGCTTTCTTCTCAAAATGCCCTAATCTTTGTTTCAATACCAAGATTCATTAGGGCCATTTTCACTTTCGCTGTTCTTAATATTCTGGTCCAATTGATGGATTCGTTCAGGAGTCGGGGTCCCTTTGAATCTCATTACGCTGGGGCTCCTGGGTGTATTGATCCTATTTAGAAATAAGATAATAAGGTAATAAATCGTCCACAGACATTGGGATCAAACCTCCAGGCTGCCAAGGGAAAGAATACAGAAAGCGGGCTTTCCTGCTGCATTGCCTGCTTTCAATTTAACATCGATCACAAGTTTGAATTTCTGAACCAGCCATAGGTATCAACAGCTTTAAAAATGTTTATTCCCTTTGAGATAGTAATTCCATTTCTGAGAATCAGTCTCCAAGAAATAGTCTCCTATGAAGACAAAGATTTATAGGCAATGATAATCATCATGTTATTATGGCAAAAAAAAAAAAACAACCCAGCAGCCCAAATGTTCAATAACAAGGGTTGAGAAAGTTTTATGTCACGTAATCATGAAAAGTAAAGTTTATAAAGAAAATGTTCGCATGAAAAAATGCCTACAAGACTACATGAAAAAGTAGATAAAATTTCATATTGATTATGGTTATGAGTATTGTGTGGAAACTTACCCACAGATATAAAAAAAGAATGTGAGCCAAGAGGTTAACAGTGATTTTTGTTTTTATGGGTTTTAATGTTTTCTTCTTAACTGCTTTTTACTATCTTCTAGTTTTCCTGTAATAAGCATACATCACTTAAAATTAATTATCACAGTTTGAATTTTTAATACCTATATCAGTATACCATGTCCTCTCTTACAAAGCCAGCAGATCCACCTGAAGAAATGCGTGCGATGGTACTTCTCATTTTTCATTTATTAGAAATACTTAAGAGAGTCTAATGTCCTACACGATAGCACTAAAGTTATCTGTACTTGATCTCACTTGGACGTAATAACCTTGAGCTTGTTTTACAAGGCTGAGTCAGTAACTTCATGTAGCCTGGAATTTGCTTATGCACACAGAAATGCAAACAAAAGCCACTTCCATCAAATCAAAAACCAGATGAAGGTGCCATCTCATAGTCTACTTCCCCACTAGGATAAATTCTCCTGTATTTCTAATCAGTTTTAGTTTCATCTCAATTGTCTGTCCGGTCACTTCCTTGATCCAATAAGTATCTCAGAAAGCAGTTACTCTAAATTCTGCACCTAAAAATATTCTCTTCAATACACAGGACAGGCACTGCAAATGCCTCTCCCCTGCTTCCAGTTCACCTCTCCTCCTAACCACCCTCCAGGTAACAGCCGGAGGGATCTTTCTAGACCATAAATCTAGTCCTGAAATATCCCCTTCCTGGGTCCACCTGCCTTAGGAGCCTCAGTGGTCCCCAGGACCATGCCGGGGCCCCCTTCGTCTTGCCTGTCAACATCACCATTTCCCATCATTTTGTCCACACATTCTAAGGTTTGATCATATCCAGTTCCTGCCATTCCCAGACACAGCTTGTTCTTGTTACCATTATATGCACTCATGATACTAGGGAAAGACACAGTTCATTGGCCAACCCACAGCTATTCCCAGTTCCTTTCTCCTTTGTCATCTCCTAGACTAGAGGTTGGAAAGAGGGATCTTGGCTCTCAGGTAGGAATGGCCATAGGACACATTTGTGGGCACACCTGGCCAATGTATGTTGGAGGTTTGCCTTTTCCTTTCTTCTTGGGACACGGTTGTGAAGACTGAAGCCACAGCAGCCACTTTGTGACATGAGGCAATGACCACCAGGAAGAAAGGCAGAAATGACCACCAGGAAGAAAGAAACTAAAGGCAGTGGTTCTGAAGTATGGAAAGCAACTGATTTGTCAGTGGCAACACCAAGCTACCAAGCGCTTCAGTCTCCTTGATGAGTGCGTAATAAACATGTGCTTGTTTCAGTCGGACGTGTCCCGTTTCTTGCAGCTAGGCATCTCCTGTTTGACTCACTGTTCCCTCACAGGAGGTGAGTTCAGTGCCTGGAACATTCTAGAAGCTCAATCCCGGTTACTTCCCTCTCTTCTTTTTCCTGAGTGTTCCTTTTAGGCTGCACTTACCTGCTGGGAAGTACACTGTACCTAGAACCATAGATTTTACTGAGATAGACCAGGTTTCGCGTGCGCATGTACAATCTGGCTGCTTGTAAAAGGAACCAAACTGAAGTTGCCTCTGCAAAAGTGACACTGGAAGGTGAGGCTAGTCCTGCAACAAGGGATGAGTGTGCAGCCACCACAGGGGCAGAACTCAGCTCCACACAGCAGTGCCTAGGGACCCACGCACCACCAAGAAGCCCTGCCACCTTCCTGCTTCACGTGGGCTGTGACTTCTTTCTTATTCTGCCCTGGCTTCCCTCACTGGGCAGGGAACAGATGCACCAACAGCTCCTGGTTACTCTGGGGTGTGGGGTGCCATGCAGAGAGAATCATAGTTTTAGAGTGAAGAATTCCCATCTCCTGGCCTGGATTAGGTGTCTGGCTGTTGACCAATCAACTAGGAGACGGGTGGGGCATAACCACAAGGAGCAGAATGCCTTGGATCCCTGTCCACCACAAAGAAGGCTGGGAGCCATGACCTGCCCCCAGAGCTCAGACCCCAGGCACTGGGTTGTTCTCCCTCACATCACAGCCCCCTTCCCACTCCCCCAGGACACAGAGGAGAACCAGGTTGCCTTCTGGGCAGGGTGACTCACCCAAGGACAAGGCTGGTACTCTGCAAGTTCCTAAAAGCTGCCTGTCTTGGATTGGGTGCCCTCAAAAGCAGAGTCTGAGACCCGCACAGGAGTGCAGGTGCTTTATTTGGGAGGAGATCCCAGAAGCAGGAGTAAGGGAGTGGGGAAGTAAGACATGGGGAGCGGGCAAGGCAATGTCCAGATGGGTATTGAGGTCACTCCTGCAGGAAACAGGGTCAGCCCCAACAGCACTTCTGTGAAGTGCACAGAAGGCCTCGCAGATCTTCTGCTTAGAGGACAAGAGCCTCTGCTTGAGGTGGGCACAAGGAGAGTCTGACCTTGCCAGCAGCAAGGCCCTGCAGCTGACCGCAGAGGCAGGCTGGGGATGGTGGCACCGGGCCCCAGAGGCATCGTTACGTGGACTAAGGAGGGTGTAAGTCCAGGGCTGCCTTTCCCTAGAAGTTGGAAGTTTCCCTGGTTTGACACCAAATTAGCCAAACCTAAGTAAAGATTTGGCCAAAGGAAAGTGGACCTAAGATTTCCAGATCACCTACATCATGCCCCCCACATTTTTTGATGTCATTCTCAAATTGTATGAATACTGTATCCTTAACCCCATGTTATAGATGAGGAAACTGAGGCTCAACAGACGAGTAACTTGTCCAAAATCTGAGAAGATGGACTCATTCACATACCCCTGCTCAGCCAGCCTGGGGTTGCAAAAGCTAGACATTTTAAATCTTTAAAATAAAATGTGTTTGTAAACCATAATATACAGGAAAGTATAACTGAAAAATATATAACAACCTCAAGTCATTGATGCACGGGAGTCGCAGGGTTTCAATTCCTTTTTTTTTTATGACAGTCTTGCTCTGCCACCAGGCTAGAGTGCAGTGACATGATCTCGGCTCACTGCAACCTCCGCCTCCTGGGTTTAAGCGATTCTCCTGCCTCAGCCTCCCAAATACCTGGGACTACAGGTTCGGGCTACCACGACCAGCTAATTTTTGTATTTTTAATAGAGATGGGGTTTCACTACGTTGGCCAGGATGGTCTCGATCTCTTGACTTCGTGAGCCAACTGCCTCAGCCTCCCAAAGTGCTGGGATTACAAGCATGAGCCACTGCACCTGGCCAATTCCTGTATTTCTACAGAAAGCTCCAGTATGTTTCTTTCTAGAGCCTTGAAAACACACACCCAACCCCAGAAGGTATTTAATTATCGAGCACTCCAGCATTTCAGCTGCGCCCGCCCCGGGTCCTGGTTTGCACAGGTCATTAGGAGTCATCCTGCCTTCGACTTCCATAAATCATCCCAGGCCAAGCAGGGGCCTAGATGAGAGGTGGTGTGCAGTCGGTGCAGAGTGCAATGAGATGTGGCCGGTCATTCATCAGACAGCCGGGGACTGGCCCGACGCAAATGACGACTAAGAAAAATGATTCTAGGGCCCCGAGGGTAAAGCAGGTAATGAAAGGGCAACATTCGAGAAAGAAACTGCACTTTCACTTCTCTGTCAGGAAACTCCAGGAAGAAGTCCCCAGAAACAGTAGCCCCCAAAACTCAAAAGTCAACCACATGGAACAAAGGAGGAGGTGAGGTCATCTTGTACAACCCCCTCCCACCGCAGCAGGGATGTGAGCTTCAGCTATCACACAGCAGAAATAACGTTTGACGGATTCAAATCTGGGTAGCACAATTCACAGCTCATCTCCCTTTTCACAGATGGGGAAAAGGAGTCACGGGGTGGGAGGGCCTCCCTCAAGGTTATGCATCTATTACAGAAAGCAGTGCTCCTGGAATTCAAATCTGGGTAATTTCACTTCAGAGCCACATGCCTAACTGGTTCACACCATCTCCTTTGGAAATAAAATAAAACAACCCAATGTCCTCCCACAGTTAAGTATTTGCAAGTGGCTCCAGTGGACTCATTCACTGGTCATGAACTGCGCTCCTGGTCCGGGTCCAGCACAGCGGCTGCAGCCCAGAGAGGAGTGGAGCTCAGGGCTGTGCCTGGTCTGGCTCGCCTTGCGATTTTCAGAAGGAAGCTCTAAGGGAAAGGAGAGAGCAAATCATATCTTAGCTGGGGCTTGTAAATTGACTTTTGCTGCATCCAAGATCCCAAAGGCACACTAAGGAAAATGATGACCTCTCTCAGCCCTTCTGCATTTAACTACTGTGCGTCCCTTGCAAGTGGGCCCCACCTCAGAGGTCATCTAGCTGGTGCTTCTCAGCCTGGAGGCATGCCAGAACCCTCTGGGGAGCTTCCAAAAGTGTCCATCCCTGGAACATTCCAGACCAAACGAATGGAGTGTCCCAGCAGGGGACCCCAGCATTGCCATCTTTTAAAGCACGCCCCTCCCAGGTGGTTCTAATGTGCAGCCAGGACTGAGAATCACTGGTCCAGACTGCATTCCTCTGCACAGATGGGGAAACTGAGACCCGGAGGTGGCAAAGGGCTTGCTCAAAGCTCGGTGCTTCTCAAGAGAACTTGTTGCTACGGCTCCTGGTTGAGACAGATGTGGCTCCCCCTTTCCCAGGTGGGACATGGCTAGTGAGTGGTAGCGGGGAATGCTGGGGTGTGGGCAGCATCAGCTTGCAGGACTCCTCTCTCATTCAAGGCCCCTGGCTGTGCCATTTCTGGAGCTGGCTGTGCTGCCACTGACAGAGGGGCCTGTTTCCAGTTCAGAGGATGCCCCAGGCTTGAGAGTTGGCAGATCTAGGGCCCGGTTTCCATGGCTACCACAGCTCAGGAAGGTTCTAGAAGTCTGGATGAACTCACTTGGAGTGTGTATCACCTTCCAGTTGACAAATCACATCTTCTTCCACTCACTCCCTGTAGGCAGTGGACTGAGGCAGGGGCAGGTGTGGGTAGGGGGGCACACTCTTTCCTAGAGGGGGCTCAGCTGCCTCATGCCTCAGCAGCACCACGGAGACCTGCAGGAGGCTGGGTAGACAGTGTCTCCCAGGAAGGTCTCCCCAAGCAGCTATCAGCAGAAGCATGGATGCGGAGGACAGCTGCTGTTCCAGAACCTCCCTTCCAACGCAACCACCCTGACCCCATGGTCACAGGATTGACGCCAGGTCAGCAAACGCCGCGCTGAGATGCTGAGCAGTCAGGCTTTCACAGGGCTCACTGCTGCAAACAAGAGTCGGTGCCCACTGGGCCCTGGAGGGACCACACCAGCTGAAACTGCTGCCATGGCAGAGAAGGAAACACTCTCCTGCTGAGCTCCCACAAAGCCCATGCAGGAAGATGCTTCACCTGAATCAACTCTGAAATACGGGTTTCCTCAGGCACGGGTGGCCCTCCACATCCGTGGGATCCACATCCATGGATTCAACCAACCAGGGATTGAAAATATTCAGAGAAAGCTTAGTCTGTGTTCAACATGCACAGACTTTTCTTGTCATTATTCCCTCAACAACACAGGATGACGACTATTTACAAAGTGTTTGCATTCTACAAGGTATTATAGTAATTATAAGTACTTTAAGTAGATGATCTGAAGCACACGGGGGATGTGCGTTGGTTATATGCAAATGTCATGCCATTTTGTATCAGGGACTTGAGCATCCTCGGATGTGAGTCTTCTTGGGAGGTCCTAGAAACAATGCCGTGCGGACACTGAGGATGACTCTATGTTCATTAGTGCTTGCTGCAAAGCCATTGGGAGCTCAGGCTCTGGAATGAGACAGCCAGGTTCAAATCCCACCTCTGCCACTCACTAGCTGTAAGATCCTGGGCAAGTTAATGAACTTCTCTGTTGGTCCGCTCTGGAGTTGGTGGTGATGATGAAGTGAGTTGAGAGGTGCCTGGTGCCTGTAACAGGGCCTGGAACATTGCAGGTACCTACTCCCTGCTGGTTATGATGATTATCTCAGCTTGGAAGATGAGGGGAAAGAATAAATACTGTATTTTTGTTTGTTTGTTTGTTTTTTGTTTTTGAGGTGGAATCTTGCTCTGTCACCCAGGCTGGAGTACAGTGGCACAATCTCAGCTCACTGCAACCTCTGCCTCCCGGGTTCAAGCAATTCTCCTGCCTCAGCCTCCCAAGTAGCTGGGACTATAGGCATGCACCACCACGCCCGGCTAATTTTTGTATTTTTAGTAGAGATGGGGTTTCACCATTTGGCCAGGTTGGTCTCAAACTCCTGACCTCAGGTGAGCCACCCGTGCTGGCCTCCCAAAGTGCTGGGATGACAGGTGTGAGCTGCCGCACGCAGCCAAATATTGCATTTGTCTCTTCAAGCACAAGTACCATGATGGTGGAGCAAAAGCAAACAATTCCATGCTCATCAACGACCACTGACTGCAAAGGTGTGCTGTGAGCTCCGAGGGGTACTAGATTTTGGTCTCACGTAAATTTTGGTCTTTCCTCCAGGAAGATGCTGTGTGGCTCTTCCTGAACCAGCTACTTGCTCAGGTGTCCAGGTCAGGGCAGAACAGCTGAGACCACTTGTAAGGTGCTTCCAGGAGTGTCAGGAGCAGCGGACAGCAGAACTCTGACCACAGTTGGGATTTCTCTGGGATGTGGTCTGCTTGTGGGGATCGCTCCCGTTCACGGTGCTTAGCTGTACTGTGGCCATTTTGAGCTTGAGCCCATACACGTTTCACCTTTTACCTGGAGGCCGTTGAGCTGAGGAAAAGGGGAGTGTTGATGCATGATTTCTGCAGAATACTGTTGGTTATTGACATTTGGAGCAGGACGCTGAGCTCAAGCATGACAGGTTTCAGGAGACATTGTGTGTTATGTCAATTCTAGTTTCTGCAAA
>CAUYLG010052539.1:0-38697 GCA_963573385.1 Cacajao melanocephalus | reverse complement strand
GGGGTGCTTGTGTTGGACATTCTTTGCACCAAAAAAAACCGTTCCTTCTCCTTTTTCTTCATTTTACCTTTGCCCTTTTTTTTTTTTTTTTTTTTTTTTTTTTTTTTTTTTTTTGAGACAAAGCCTCCCTCTGTTGCCCAGGCTGGAGTGTATTGGTGCAATCTCAGCTCACTACAACCTCTGCCTCCCAGGTTCAACTGAGTCTCCTGCCTCAGCCTCCTGCATAGCTGGGATTACAGGTACCTGCCACCAAGCCCGGCTAATTTTTGTATTTTTTAGTAGAGACAGGGTTTCACGATGTTAGCCAGGATGGTCTGGATCTCATGACCTTGTGATCCACCCACCTCGGCCTCCCAAAGAGTTGGGATTATAGGCAGGAGCCACCACCCCTGGCTCTCTTCCTCTTTTTCATATTTTCTTCCCCACAGTATCCAATAATGCTTATTATATAAGCCTCTGAATATTAAGAAAAATACTACCTTTTAAAAAACTTAAATATAATTCCATGAATAACAAATGACTATGCATTTAACAGAACACACTTAAAGCTATACTCACCCTTTGATTATTGGTATGGAATAGGTAAGAATGACCTAATTGAAAGAAAGATGGAAAAATAAAGAGTAAACAAAGAACCAAATTCGACATTCTGTCAAGTCTGATTAATGGCTATTTCCAGGGGAGATTTTAGCTGTGTTTAGGATCCTGCCTCTCTGGCTGTTAAGGTACAGTGGTTAAGAGTGACCATTGACAAGTTGAATGCCTGATTCATTCAGAGTTCCCATAGATTTTCTTTCTCAGTTGGGGAAAGAGCAAAAATTAGGTGCAATTCTGTTAACGCTATAAAACTAGTATGTTTCATGATAATGAGCTTAGATAAAGAAAACTATCTTTTTCCTTAATAAATTTAGCTTTCTTGTCATTTCTTCATTTAAAAAAAAAGTAGTTCACAATATGAGGACCCTAGTTTGAAGTCTAATTATATGTTAAAACATGACGTCACTCTTTCCACTCATTCTGAAAATGGTAGTCTATATCACATTTAAAAACTAATGTGTTTTTGAATATGAAAATAATGCAATAGGTTAATTTGAAAAGTATAAATAATAAATGCATACAAAAGTATGCATTTCTTTTTACATATTTTCCTATATAAAAATATTGCCTTCTCATGGTTAAGTAAACTCTCATTGGCACGTGTAACTTCCTTAGAGCTCATATAAGAGATGCAATATTGTGCTTTTTAGAAGGAAGTAACAAATGAAGTTTAGTAAATTGGGAAAAGCACATGCACATGCAGTTTTCTTTTGTATGTGTGTATTGGTGGGGAGTTGACTTTTTTCAGTTTACAAAGCAATCTCCAGTTTAAAGTTGCAGTTAGAAAATGTTAGAAGTTAAAAACAATTGAACAGGATTTGGACAATATTTGGGGACTTTGAAGAGTGCTTGTGTGAGAGAATTTGGTAGTGACAATAGCAATGTAGCTACTTCCATTTGTGTAATAAAATCAGCATAAATAAAACAAGGCTTATCTAAATATAAGTTGAGGTGGTCAATCAAACTCTAAATGGAACATAAAATTGATATGCATATATCCAAATATACATGATAAAATCATTAAATTATTTTTGTCTTATTAAAGATAATTTAAAAATATCAAAATTCAAATACGCCTTCTGCCTTCTAACTTCACTTCTTTTTATGCAGGGCTGATGATATTGGCCTCTCAAGTTCTGGGCTAGTTTTGTGGTCAGTAAATTTTGTCAAACAGAAATTTCTTTTAATAACAAGGTGTTTTCCCTCCTCATCCATATTTTGCCTTGATTTTATTTACCCTTCCACCCTCCCATGCCTGTCAGATCATAGCATCATATCAGCCTGCATCAAATTGATTTAGGACAGTAAGCATTTCCTCCAAAATTAAATTCCCCATGAAAACGTAACAGCACCACCACCACCACAGAAAAAGCATAATGGGAGAAGTGCTAGAAGTTGAGCTAAAATGAAGGCCGAATCCTTTATATCAGGGAGAAGGGGAAAAGGGTCAGACAGAAAGAGAAGCGAAAGGAAAAGCAGGGCAGGAGGAGAGGCATGAAGGAGAGGAGGGACCTAAATTAGAACAAGAGGAGATGTTTATTAATAACCTTACTGACCCACAGGCCCCTGACACAAAATACATTAAGTATTCTTGGGACACTCCTGTCTGTCACTCACAGGAGGAGCAAATAAAATGGTGTTGGAAGCTGCCAACTTTGTGAGAATAGATTAAAACGGAAAGAAAAGAAAAAAGCCAGAATAAGGTGAAGGCATAGACTCACAAGCTCAAGAGGCCTCGTGGTCCAGGTTCCCTTTCTCCTGCAGCATCTTCTCCAGGCAGTCCACCTGATGCCTGCACATTTCTGTCAAAGTAGGCTGAAACAAACACAAGAAAATATTGGGTTTTGGTTGCAAAAAGGTACGGTGGTTAAGAGTGACCTTTCATGGCCACTGTAAGACATTTGGAAATTAGGGGAAAGCATGAAGAAGTAAATAAAAATTGCTTCTGATCTCAACACTTAAATATAATCATGGTGAATATTTTGATAGACATTTTCTAATCTTTTTCCTCTACTTTTTTTACACACATATATTTATGTGTTTAGAAACTACAGTGAAGGCCCTGCTGTGGTGTACTACTTTGCAGACTGCTTTTCCCATTTGATAAGCCATAGTAAATATTTGTTTATGTTGTTAAAACTATTCCAAAACATAATTTCTCTTTTTTCTTTTTTTTCTTAAGACAAGGTCTCACTGTGTCACCCAGGTTGGATTGCAGTGGTGTGATCTGGGCTCACTACAGCCTTGACCTCCCAGGCTCAAGCAATCCTCCCACTTCAGCTCCCCCAAGCAGCTGGGACTACAGTCCTGCACCACCACATCCAGCTAATTTGTTTGTTTGTTTGTTTGTTTGTTTTGTAGAGATGGAATTTTGCCGTGTTGCTTGGGCTGGTCTCGAACTCATGAGCTCAAGATTCCCTAAGTGCTAGGATTACAGGTGTGAGCCACTGTGCCTGGCCTCCAAAACATGATTTCTATGCCAGCATTGTGTTTCCTTATGTGCAGGGGCTGTAACTCATTCATTCCTCTAACTTCTAGTTAGATATTGATACCATTTGTAACTTTTTGCCTTTATAAAATCTTCTTGTGTATCTTCACTTCCTCTGGATTAATTATTATATGTGAAAATCAGGGGTCAAAGCCTTCTTTTCCTTCTTTTTGTTTTTTTTTTTTTGTTTTACTTTTGACTACATTTTGTAGAGTTGCCCTCCAAAGTTGCCGATTTATATTCTCACTCACAGTGCATGGGAACACAAATTTCAGGAACCGCCATTAACTCTTCCCCAAAAAAGATAAGAAACATGGCATCCCATTGTGTTTTGTATTATGTTGATTATTTGTGATGGTAACTTTCTTTACGTTTCTTGACTATTTGACTTGTTTTGTGTATAGGTGATTTTGCGTGCTTTTTAAAATTTTTGTTTATGTAACATTTGCCCTGTGGTTCCAAGGAGGTTTTCATTAATTTTCTATGAAATTATACAAATTCTTTACATATTAAGTTTATTAACTCTCTCACTATCATATATTGGAAACATTTTCTCCATTTTTGTCATTTGGTTTTTAATTGTTAATGGATATGTTTATGAATTTAAGTACATAAATATTTTCCTTTATTCTTTCTTCTACTTTTGTGTTTTAAAAGTCTTTGCCCACCCCAGAGTGAAGTCAGTATTAACCTGTATTTTCTACTAGTGCTTCTGTCCTCCTTTAATTTATAAAAACATTTAAATCTCTTATTGATCTGGAATTTTTTTTGGCCCATGTGATAAGAATCTATTTAATAAAATTTCTCTCTTTATTGATATAAATCTATGTTATTAGGCCTGTTTCTGTGTTTTCATGTTTATTTCATTATCTTTTTGTCTCCATCATTTTTGCCAAAACTCTTTTTATTATTATCATTCAAGAATATGTTTTTATAATGAGTAAAGTAAGCTCTTCCTCTTTAAGACTGGTATTCTGGGTGATGCTTTCTTATTTGTTATTCCATAAGAATGCATCAAGTTCAAATGTTAGAAAATACCATTTAAGCCAGGCCTGAAATCCCAGCTCTTTGGAAGACTGAGGTGGGAGGATCACTTGAGACCTGGAGTTTAAGGCTGCAGTGAGCCATGATATAGCCACTGCACTTCAGCCTGAACAACAGAGAGACTCTGATTCAAAAGAAGGGAAAAGAGAGAGTACAATTTATACATTAATGTGTGTGTATTTGAGGTCTTTTTGTTTGTTTGTTTTTTGAGACGAAGTTTCACTCTTATTGCCCCGGCTGGAGTACAATAGCACGATCTTGGCTCACTGCAACCTCTGCCTCCAGGCCTCAGGCAATTCTCCTGCCTCAGCCTCCCAAGTAGCTGGGATTACAGGCATATGATAGTATGCCTGGCTCATTTTTTTGTTTTTGTTTTTTATAGTAGAGACAGGGTTTCACCATGTTGGTCAGGCTGGTCTCGAACTCCTGACCTCAGGTGATCCACCCACCTCGGCCTCCCAAAGTGCTGAGATTACAGGTGTGAGCCACCACATCCAGCCGAGGTCTTTTTAGAACTGGGTTTTCTCATGTAGAAATAAACCATGCCTTCTCATTGATCTTTTCATATGAACCACTATAAAGTTGTAGTTCCATCAGGCAGTTTCTCAACACAATCTCATATTTATTCAATGCTATTGGGCATGCAGTTTCCCTATTTGATTTCATGATTTTGCTGAGCAACATTACTTAAGCATTTTTATTTTATATTTGCCACTTTACTGGTTTCTTATTCAAATAATTTGTCAATTTGATTCTCTTGAATCATCTAGGTAGATAACATTGTTATCTGCAATTAATGATCATTTTGTTCCTTTCCCAAAATTATGTAATTTCTTTATTTTTCCTGTCTTATTGCAAAGGATTAGAACTTCCAAATTATTTAAAAATATTCTTCCTTAGGAAGGCTTTCAATATTTCACTGCTAAGAATACATTGTGTTTTTGATAAGCTCTGGCTCTTAGATGTGTTTTTGGCTTCAACTCTCAACCTCCAATCTTGAACCCTGTACCGTAGTCCCAATGTATGGTTCCCAATCCTCTCTGCTCCATGCTGAATAAATCTTACCCTTTTTGTATACAAGAATATTCTGTCTCTATGCACACAGCCTCATTACTTAGCTACTATTGCTTCTTTTTGAGTCAGAACACCCACGGTTCACTGTAGGAGAACTTTCCTTCAATTCTTGGACCAAACCAATAAAAATTGGAATCACCCTTGATTTATTTAGTAGATTACAAGAAACTACTTGCTATTTTCTGCCACCTTAAAAGTTAGTGTCTTGCATAAGTGTTTTTATTTTTCCATTTTAAGAAAATGCTAAACTTTTTTCTCACATAGAAATGGTCATTTCATTTGAATTATGCTGGCTTCCTGCCAGGAAAAGTAAAAATAACCTGGGATTTTGCATATGCCATGCAAAAAGAATTGGTTCCATGGGTTAGACTGGTTAGAACAATATGTGAAAATAGACTGAGGGGAAAAAAACAGCAATAGTTAGCAAGAGTGTCTGGTTACACATGGAGAGGCGGAATGGTGAACCTCTCCAAGGAGAGGTGGCCTTTGGGGTGAGCTAAGGCTTAAAAATTGTGAGACCTCAAACACATTTTGGCATCACCCTGAGCTTCCATTTTTTCAACTCTAAATTGAGCATCTTTCTTCTGCAAGGATAATGTAAGAATCAGAGACAATTTCTGGAAGGCATCTAGTTGGACACTTGGCTCCTGAGCAGGCACTTAAAAGAGAAGCTGTTAGGTTCTGGCCAGGTTTGAAGGCAGAAATATGGGCTGCATTTTAGATAACAAATGGGAAGACTTTACCATGAATTTCTGCATAGAACTAACCCCAAACATGCTCAAGAAGTTTAGGATTTAGCCAACAGGCATTACTGTACTTGGGGTGCCATTAAAGGGCCCCCCAGCCTCTGCCCAAGGTAGTGGAAACTGTCTTTTCTCTTCTGTCAGGGTTGGCCTTTGCCTTGACTGCTGAGTTTATTGGACCCTACTTCCTGTCCCACCCTGATGGAGCATGAACTGTGAATGTTCAGATTCTGTCTTCCTCTGAGGGAGACTGGAAGGGCTCCTAATTTCGGCAAAACGGTAAATTTACTCATTATAGCCATGTGCGGCATTTAAGAACCTCCTTGTCAGCACCCCTTAATTTTTCCAATTTGTTAGCCTGGAAAGCACCCCTATTAGTATCAAACTTAAGTTTTAATGAAGTGAAATAAGAATTTACTCCTATCATTCCCAAAATGAAGATAGAGATCTGTTATTTTTTTAAACATAATGGGAGGTGTCTGTGTTATTATTGTTTAAAATCAATTATCCTTTACTCCATGCTTTTTTTTCTCTATTGTTTATTTTTTCTGTCCTGCTTTCCCAGAGTGGCAGAATTAAGGCCCCCATTTGGTTTTTATTATCGTAATCAGTTAATAGCTGTTCTATAATGTTTTACTTATAGTGTTAATTTTCTGTAGTTGTGTCCAGAGGCAGCTTACTGGAAGATTACATTAAAAAAAAATAGAAGATCTAACTTCTTCTTTAATGGGTCCAGCTTCCATCTATTGTTTTAACTGAGATTATTGAACACGATTGAATTGCAAGATCATTGAAAAAATATATAAACTGTAGCTAGTATTTTAAATATATCTGTGGTGAGTTCAAACAATCCATTAGTATGAGGACAGTCCAAATACTTATCATAGAATCTCTGTTGACCACAGCTTATGATACCACTTCCTCAGGTTTGCCCTGAATCTGTCAGAGGTATGAGTGTGTGCTATTGCCAGGGACACTGCTAGTCACTGTAGTTCCATTGCATAGGTGCCTAAACTCTGGGTCCCAGGGACCATCGTCCTATTGCTATTGGAGATTTTAATGTGAATGTATCCTATGTCAATGTTGGCATTTAAATAACTAGTTCTTAAGTTAAAATGGAGCTTTCAGCTGGGTGCAGTGGTTCACATGTGTAATCCTAGAACTTTGAGAGGCTAAGGCGGGTGGATCATGAGGTCAGGAGTTCAACACTAGGCTGGCCAAGATGGCGACACCCTGTCTCTACTAAAAATACAAAAACTAGCTGAGTGTGGTGGCAGGCACGTATAATCCCAGCTACTCGGGAGGGTGAGGCAGGAGAATCCCTTGAACCCAAGAGGCGGAGGTTGCAGTGAGCCAAGACTGCACACCATTGCACTCCAGCCTGAGCAACAGTGAGACTCTGTCTCAAAAAAATAAAAAATAAAATGGAGCTTTCAAGCAGACCAAAGGGAGAAACTAACTTACCTGAAAGATGACAAAGGACATTTGTATAATCAATGCGATATAGTGGGCCCCATGATAGATACATTCTGAATTAGATGAATGTACTCAAGTGAAAAGAGCTTCACTGAGTGGTCAGCACTGTGGGTTCTAGACCTACCTCTAACATGAACTTACTCTTAAGACCTCTGGGGGCCTCATTGTTCCCTTTGTAAAATGAGGAGGAGTTGAGATGAAAGTTCTAAGTTTCCTCTCCACATTCACACTCTGGGCAACGTTCAGCCAGGAGTTATTCTGTTAAGCAATTCAGCGAGAAAGAGTCATTAGCTGGTCAGGATTGGATCAGAATTAGAATGCTTCTAGAAGATGGGCATGGCACTTGGCATAAAACAAGGGCCCATTCATACTTTTAAAATAAGTAAGTGTTGATTGCGAAGCCTACGTAAAACTCCAGTTTGAGAACTGTTATCCCTGTGATGGCTGAGAGATGAGGTGGAGAGAACGCTAGACCACGAAGTCACAGAATCTGGCTGCATGACTCTGGGCAAGTCACTTCATTTCTCCCAGTCTTTTCTCCTTTACTTGTCACATAAAGGGTTTGGAGAAGAATTGTCAAAATAGCTTTTAATTAAGAAAGTCAATGACCTATGAGAATGGTCATCCCTGCAAAGCAAATAAAAAGGTTCGGATGCTCTATAATATCCAGTGTGGAGAACAGGTACAGCACATTACCTATGATTTAATGCTCACTGGGAAGAACTTCACAGGGATAGGCTGAGAAGAAGGGGAAGGAAAAGGGAACTGTATGCTCAAATTTGGCTAGGAATTTCATGCCACAAAGGAAATGAGGTCTCCTGTAATTGTTTCTTATTAAGGTAGAGAATGTATCAAATGCTGTGTTTAAATCAAATCGGTGCTGAGTTCTTAGCACAGTGTGCCACCTATTTTGGCTGTTTCCATATCCTGTCCACAGTGGTGATGTGTGATAGTTTTCCCTTCAGGCAATGCCATCAGAGAAGGAAATGGATGGCAACAACATATTGAAAGGAAGAGAGAACAAGTTCATATACATTTCAATAGAGGCACTTTTAAGGCATTTCAAACAGGAGTCTGAGAAATAATTACAAACTTTAAATAGAGAGAATCTTAACTTTGATTTGATTTTCTCCTGTAAAGCAGTTTGGCACATGATTTTTCAAGTGCTAAACCACAGATTCTAAAGCTGGACCCCAATGCCTTCATTTGCATCTTGGGAAATCTATTCCATACCCTTCCCCCACCCCCAAAAGTTTAAAAAATTATTAAGGTGATTTTCTAGAGAGATTAAATCGTAAAGCATTTGCTGGTCAGCTCTCATAAAAACTATAGCAGCATAGAATAGCTGAGATTAAAAGCTAGATTTAAATCATGTGAGGGCTCAGTTAATATCGGTGCCTAATTAAGAAATCTGTAAAGTTGATTTGATGGAGAAAAATTCTATCAAGGTGTGATTGGAATTTTACCTTCCAACTGCTGTTGGGGATTTTAAGAGAAATATATCCTACATGGACTTTGGTATTCACAGGACTAGCTCTCAAATTAAAATGATGGTTTAAAGCACAGCATAGGGACAAACTAATTTACCTAAATGGTAACAGAGGAGGTTCTTAACTAAAAATAAATGTGATGGATTGGACCTCAAAGTTAGACTGCATTTCTCCTCTTTTTTCTTTTTTGAGACAGAGTCTCCCTCTGTTGCCCAGGCTGGAGTGCAGTGGCGCATTCTCGGCTCACTGCAATCTCTGCCTCCTGGGTTCAAGCAATTCCCTGCCTCAGCCTCTTGAGTAGCTGGGATTACAGGTGCCTGGCACCATGCCCAGCTAATTTTTGTATTTGTAGTAGAGACAAGGTTTCACCATCTTGGCCAGGCTGGTCTTGAACTCCTGACCTCATGATCCATGTGCCTCAGCCTCCCAAAGTGCTGGGATTACAGGCGTGAGCTACCACGCACAGCCTCCTTAGTTTTTTAAACCCCAAATCTTTCATAGTTCATATATGTAAATGATAGACTGTTATCCCCTTGAGGGCAGGTAAGGGATATTATTCTTTTTTTGTGTTCTCAGTCCTCCATTCATGGTTCTTAGCACATAATAGATTCCCACTAAATGTTTGCACAGTGGAAGAATTGAAATACTTTGATAATTTTTAAAAAGGCTCTTGCAGAGAATGGGACTGTTTTGTGGCCAATCTTCTGTCCAGTAACAATAGATTGCCCAGTTGTGCACCAACTAGGGAGCATTGCACAGGCAGCCTGCAGGCTGAATTTGGCCAGTGTTTATCTACCCTTTAAAATCGAGAAACTTTGGCTGGGTGTGGTAGCTCACACCTGTAATCCCAGCACTTTGGGAGGCCAAGGTGGGCAGATCACGAGATCAGGAGGACAGGGTTTCACCATGTCTCTACATGCAGTGGTTTGATCTCATCTCAGCTCACTGCAACCTCCCCCTCCCGAGTTCAAGCGATTCTCATGCCTCAACTTCCCGAGTAGCTGTGATTACAGGTGCCTGCCACCACATCTGGCTAATTTTTGAATTTTTAGTAGAGACAGCGTTTCACCATGTTGGCCAGGCTGGTCTCCAAATCCTGGCCTCCAGAGATGCACCTGCCTCGGCCTCCCAAAGTGCTGGGATTATAGAGGTGAGCCACCATACCCAGCCTAGTATGCCTTTCTATGGCTGTTGGCTTCGAACAAGTTAAAGATCTAAGTGTGAGCTTAATTGTTTTCTCCAGCTTCACAAAAAGAGAGGACTCTAAGTGGTAGGCTTGGAGTGAATCTGTAGTGTGCACATTTCAGCAACCTCAGTGCAGCTCCAGTGGGAAATGAGCAGACTCCAAGCACTAAATAATGTTAATGATACCAAGTAGGAGCTCATCAGGGAGCTGTTGAAGAGTTTGTCAGAGCATATTAAAATACAATACATTCACATAATCAAAAAAGGTACATCAGTCCATCTGTCTATACATTCCTTTCTGATATTAAATTTGTCCAGGGACTTTTCAAAATTACATCACCTATCCATACCCCTTCCGTTGTGAATAAAAATGTGGCAAGAATGGAGAGCAAATCAGAATAATGCGCACTGGTGAAAGTCCTGTAATTGAAATCATTATTGCTTAAGACACCATTGCTTTAATCAGCCCTATCATAAATCAATGCTTTTCACAAGTGAAGGTTTAAAATAAAATGCTGTTAAACAAATTGGGCCTCTTAAAAGGCATGATGCAATTGGGAAACTACTGAAAATGGATAAAAAAGTGCTTTCTGAATGGATTCACTGGTTCCAGCATTTTGTCTTCCACTTAATTTAAAAAAATATATTACCTGGTTCTTTCTTAGAAATTACATATTGGAGGTCTATAATGGCCAAGCCTTTAACCCATTAAAAAAATTTACTCCCAGGAACAGTTAATATTTGACGTTTAATTGCTTTTTCTTGTTGGAGAGGAAAATGGTTTTTTTCTTTCTTCCTTGATTGACTTTTCAAAAATCACCTTGTGAGCTATAAAGATGGAGATAATTTTCAAAAACTGAAGTACACATCTGTGTGTATGCACACATATATGTGTTCGTGTATAAATAAAATCTCCATGTACCAGGAGCTGGTGCTTCCCTCACAATAACTCTGCAAGGCAGGTGTGACTATCTCCATGTACTGGATTAGGCATCAGAGGTCTAGAGAGATTAAATGATTGCCCAGGGTCACTCGGATAGTAAGCAGAGCAGTGGGTGGCTTGGCCACAGAGCCAAGGAAAAAGGTCATGCCAGTGGTCCCCATCTTGGAATGCAAATCCTCTCAACCTCTTTAGCCAGCACCAGATTCAGGAATATAGCAGATGATCCACACCCCCAGCAAATGTCAAAAGAGCCCAACTCTAATCTTTCCTAAGCATTTTAATGTTAGTCCTTCATGGTAACTAAAGTAGAAGAAGCAGTTGAATCGACCCTATTAATCACGTCCACCTAGAAGAGAGTTATTATCAGGGGATTTGTGTGAATAAGCAGGGAGGTCCCAGTTTTCTTATTAGAACAGTGCCCATACAAACATCAAATGAACTTTTGGGCCTCCTTGGGAACTGTTTTAAGAGAAGGAGGGGGCCAGCCAGATGTTGGTGTGGAGAGGGTGAGGAAAAGGCTCCATTTGGTTGCCTAGAATTAGAATATTTCCAGGTCAACATTGTCAGTCTCCTCACTCTGACATGCAGTAAATCCAGTACCAAAGACTAAAGTATATTCTTTCTTTCTTTTCTTTCCTTCTTTCTCTTTCCACAAAACCAAGTATTATTTAAGTCTCTTGAAAGGCTGCACAAACCAACTGTTCCTACCAGATTATCCCTTTCAGTGCTTGGGTGATACGCCTCCTTGGGTTACACCTTCCATGACTTGTGGTCAGATGTGGGCTGTGCCATTCTGCATTATCCTACCTTACAAGAAAAATTTGTATATTGACCTCACCAGGTCCCCAGCTCCTCTGGGAATCATCCTGTACACAACATCTTCACAAGGGTGGCAGGCAGTTGGATCTCTGGCCTTCGTGGGACCACTGGACATCTGGCAGAGAACCAGAAAACCACTCTTCCCTTCTGTGAGTCTACTCAGCCAGAAAACTACAAGATGTGTGGCTGTGGGATGAGGCTTTTTGAAAAGTGGCGTACAACATTTTGAGAAAGTGTTTGGAAAGAAACTGGCTGATGTTGAATGGAAATTTGACCATTCACAGATTTCTTTTCCTAGATACAGAAACACAAAATCTTACATGTACACAGGCAAAAAAAAATTTTAATCCTCTTTCTATCTTGATTTCCTTTCTTCTCCAGCTTTTTTTTTTTTTCCTTTTTCTTTTATACCTGGTTAACAGCAATTTCCATTTTTAACCAAGGAGTGGTAAAACCAACACTGTGATAGGATATATTAGGAAAACTCTTTTGGAAATTGATTTGCAATATGTATCAAGGGGCATAAAAATGTATGAGAATGATCTGATAATAAGGAAACAGGATATGCACTCTTTATGCTTATAAATACATAGGTAAATATGCATAATCATACTAATAGTTAATATTTATTAACCACTTAATATATGAGAAGCACAATGCCACATTTTTTTTTCTTTTTTGAGACAGAGTCTCGCTCTGTCACCAGGTCAGAGTGCAGTGGCAAGATCTCAGCTTACTGCAACCTCTGCCTCCAGGGTTCAAGCGATTCTCCTACCTCAGCCTCCTGAGTAGCTGGAACTATAGGCACACACCACCACGCCCACCTAATTGTTGTACTTTTAGTAGAAACGGGGTTTAACCATGTTGGCCAGGATAGTTTCCATCTCTTGACCTCATGATCCACCCACCTCAGCCTCCCAAAGTGCTGCTATTACAGGCGTAAGTTACTGCGCCCAGCCAATGCCACATGTTTTATAGGCATTGTCTCATTTATTTTGTACACAGACTTTGTGTGGTAGATATTATTATATCTCCATTTTACAGATTAAAAAAGAGAGGCCTGGGAAGGCTAATTGGTTTATTTAGAGTTTAGTGTGAGATTTCAACCCATCCTAATTGACTACAGAGCTTACACTATTAATTTATAATACCTTACAATTCCTCATAATATGTGGTTATAAGTAAAAAACAAACATCAACAACCAAAAAAAATCAAAAATCCCACACCAACATACAAAACTCAGACAAGCTCTTCTCTTATAATAACCACATGAAAAAATAACTAGGAAAGCTTGGACCATGAGAAAATGGCCAAACTTAAAAAAGCTTGTTTGCAACCAGTTAATGAAATAGCAAGTAGCTTTCAACACTTAAATGTTTGAAGGGTTTTTTTTCCTCTGGGTGGGAATTAGGCACTAAATGAATGAATTTTGACCAAGAGAATCTAATTGATATTATTCAAGGGAATAACAGAAAGTTCAAGGGAATAAGTCTTACATATAGTTGCAAAGGACTTTGAAAGGACTTTGTCCAGACTTAGGTGAGAATTTCCTTTTGGATTGGGGACCTAGATTAGTCTTTCTTAACTTTCTTGACTTATATTGTGTGAGAATGCATCTGAAGATATTAATGGAATCTATAGTTTCTCTTTCTCTCTCTCTCTCCAGAAAAACACAAATATTAACATTTATACAACATTTTGCTGTATATATTTTAATTTTATCTTTTTTTTTTTTCAGGAAACTCTGAAAACTTTTAGGTTTATTGCTGGTTTGAAGATTTAAACTAAAATTTTCCTTTCTGTTTTGGCTTGCAGAATGTTCTTTATATCTCAGTTTGGGGGAAAGAAGTCCTTTCTCTAACAATTTTTTTTGTGGGGGGTGGGGACAGAGTCTCGCTCTGTTGCCCAGGCTGGAGTGCAGTAGTGTGAAATTGGCTCACTGCAACCTCTGCCTCCCAGGATCAAGCGATTCTCCTGCCTCAGCCTCCCGAGTATCTGGGATACAGGTGCACGCCACCATGCCCGGCTAATTTTTGTATTTTTAATAGAGATGGGGATTTCACTATGTTAGCCAGGCTGGTCATCTTGAATTCCTAACCTCAAGTGGTCCACCTGCCTGGGCCTCCCAAAGTGCTGGGATTCCAGGCATAAGCCACTGCACCTGGCCTGTATCTCTAATAATTGAAATACTGATACAGTTTCTTCAGAGTGTTGTCTACACCTGAAAAACTGAGGTCGGTAAAGTAAGAAAGAATAATGCATAACTTAGTTTCTATGTTTTCATTAATATGATACCATACCACTGTGAACACTTGTATTTGGTTGCATAGCTAACAACTACCTTTCGGATTTTTCACGTTAGAATGAAAAAAATGCATGGCATACATCACCAAGAATCGAAGGTTGTTCCTGGCAGTGTAATTGACTCTGTAATAAAGAGAGAAGCTTCGCTAGGTGAGTAGACAGCATTCATTATGGAGGCTTTTTTCACATCTGCAGAAATGCATTTTCATTAAATGCGTGTGTTAAGCACATGTGCATAAGGCACAGTAATAGATGGATGTAAAACATGGGTAGATGATGTCGTTGTAGGAGATTTAACAAAGACTCTTGCTTTGAGGTTTGGAAGAGCTCAGGCAGCCTCCCGGCACTATTGGCTGTGCTGCTAATAAGATTACAGGCAGGGCGTGATTTCATTCCATGTAATATTTTCATCATTAAGAAGAGGGAAGTTATTTTTACCATTTCTGTTTTCTGAAATTGAAAAGTTCTCAGGTACAAATCCCAAAAGACATTACGTGCATGCTCCATCTCCTATCCAGTACGGTTCAAGGAGAAGACAGAAAGACCATGTTTAGAGGCCATTGGTCCATCTACTCTAGAAACTTCCCCTTGGCAGTGGTCTCTGCCTATGTTACAGAAGACAGCAAAAATACGGGCCATCGTGCATCTGGCCAATTCTGCAATGCTCCATCTCAGGAGGAAACTCCTTCCTCACTCCAGCTGGTGAACAGCTATGCCCTGGAGCCCAGGACCGACATGCCTTGTGACTTTTTAACCTAGTTAGTGTAACTGCCAATATGATTCCTATTCATATAAATGTCTAATCCTTTCTTGAATCTTGCTAGACTATTTGCCTCAGTAATATCCTGCGGCACTGAATTCCACAGGTAGGTTATACGCTGCTTTAAAAAGTATTTCCTTTACTTAGTTTTAAATTTGTTGCCTTTAAATGTCACAAAATAGCCCTTGTTCTTGTATTAAGTGGTGCAGGATAGAAACATTTCAAATTGACCCTTATTTCTTCCGAGCACTTTCTTCACTAATATTAAAACCCTATTTTCTTCATATAGTTCCTATTTTGGCATATATAATCTAGATTAAATGAAATGATTTATGGAAGTAGTCTCACACTCTTTTGTGAGCATAGTAGGCACTGGTAAAAAGCTCTCCTTGGTATTCAATGCCATTTATTGGACAAATATTTATTGCACACCTATTCTGTGCAGGAAGTGTTCTAATTTTGGAAAGACCACTTCAAATAAGACTGGGTCGTTGTTCTGAAGGACTTACTTCTCTAAAGGAGATAACCAGTAACATAGTGAATAAAGCTGCAAACCACATGGTTTTAGATGGTATTACGTATGACAGTAAGATTGAAAGAGTGGCTGGAAACGCTTTGCATTGCACAGTCAGGGAATGGCTCTCTGAAATGGGGACAGTTGCCATCAGCTGTCAAGGAGTCTCCCTAGGTAAAATCTCTGTGAAGGTGAACTCAAGCTCTGGAACAATGCCCAGTAGTTGTTGATGCTCAATCATTATTTGTTGAGTGCATACATGAATTAAAGTTAAGGAGGAAAGTCTTAGCTACCAAAATCACCAGGAAGTTACTCAGTAGATCCAGGAGGATCATTTCTTGAATCTTCATGTTCTGTAACTCCCAATGCTGTTGAAATAAACAAAGAGGGACAGTAGTTTGTTAGACTGGGTTTCAAGACCTAACTATGGTCCCCAGCTTATCAGCTGTGTGGCTTTGGGCAACTTACCTAAATGCTCTCATCCAAATAATCCTCCTTTATAAAAATGAGAGTAAACTTCCTTCTTTCACGGAGTTGGAGGCCTGAAGGCAAAGTTAACGAGGAAGTTCTTTCTAAACTGCCAAATGGTGTAGAGGTGTGGTTATTCTTGAGGGAACCAGCTGTTCCCAGTGTCAGGCTCTGCTCTTTCATTCCTTCCTTTCTCCCTTTCTCATTTTGAGACCAGCCTGGGCAACATCGTAAAACCCCGTCTCTACTAAAAATACAAAAATTAGCCAGGCATGGTCTCAGGCACCTGTAATCTCAGCTATTTGGGAGGCTGAGGCAGGAGAATCTCTTGAACTTGGGAGGTGGAGGTTGCAGTGAGCCAAGTTCGCACCACTGCCCTCCAGCCTGGGCGACAGAATGAGGCTCCATCTCAAAAAAAAAAAAAAAAAGAATCATTCAGCCGCAACCTTGCTCCCTTGGGACACTCATGTTTGGAGTCCTGAGTGGCCACGTGAGAAGTGCAAGGATGAGATGCTGTGAGGAAGCTCGGACTACATGGAGTGACCCGTGCAGGGATTTCAGCTGACAGTTTCCTTCTATTATTTCCTGTGTTATCCCTGCCCCTGCCTAAAGCTCACCAGCGGCATCCACAGTACTTAGCTTTCTGTCCCAGAGTGGGCTTAAGCACGGTGAACTTACTTTTCTGAAATTTTTATCTACATCGTAGGAACTTTTAAAACGGAGCCATTGTGTATTGATGCAGTGGACTGAATGTAGCTTTCCAGTAGCAATTGTTCGCTTTTATTCTGTTTATTGCTTAATCTTCTGGGATCAGGTTATCCAAACTTCTACGTATAAAGACAGCCCTCACCTGCATTTCTGAAGGAATCTTCCCCCGGAAACTCAGACTTTGGTTGTGGTGGCCTGAGTGGCTGCCTTCAGCTTCCCTCTGTTCCAGCATGACTAGCTTATGCATACACAGTTTCCTCGTGTTGCCTCTTGTTATTAATTGCCCCTTAATGTACAATTTTTCCCCATTTAGGCAATTTGAAGTAGAGTCATGTGCAGCTCTGCATGATAATGGATCATCCAAAGCATTTCAAGGAATAAATTATTAGAATTGTTTACATGCATGGTTCAAATTTACTGGCAAATTGCTTAGGCCTCAGTTTTATGATGTAGCTGCCAGCTAGGCTCCTTCAGGGTAAAACTCTGAAATAGGAGAAGCTGCCCGAGCTGTCCCTCCCCAGCACTTCCTCTGCCTTGTTCCTGCCCTTTCAACACCTCCCTCCTTTCCCGCCCCCAAATAACTCTGTGGAGCTGCCAGGCCTTTTGCACCTTAATGTGAAGACATTTCCTGGGTCCTCCCCAGACTCGCCCCGCAGCAAAGGTGAGGTGTGCAAAGTAATAAATCTCCAATGGTATAATTTTAGACGTTGTGGCAACTGGGAAGGACAGCTATTTTTGGCCATGGGGCTTTCTCCTTGACCTGAGATGATATTGCCTGGCCTGCTGCTAGTACGCCCGGCCAACCCTGCACACGGTCCTTTTTGCAACATGTTTGCCATTCCTGGGGGTTGGCTTCTTCATATTTCTAGCAAACAGCTCCGTGCTCCTGCACGACACAGTGTGTTTGAGCAAGGGTGTGAACCGGTCGATGGGTGCCCACCTAGGCTTGCCCCAGGCTGACACTCCCAGGTGGTGGCCAGGCCACCTCTGAGGGGCAATGCAGATGGAGCAGACATCCTCCCACATTGGGTGTGGGGGAATATTTCCGGTCCAGTTTCTGGGTCTCCCTCAGCCTCCACACTTTATCAGCTGCTCAGCCACCATTCTATGAGTCACTCCCTCTCTGGGCAAGGCGAGCCAGGCTGTCTGCAGGCCACAGGGTCCCTGCATTCCCGCCTACACTGCCTCATTTGAAACCGCATCCTCACAGAGATTCTTCTGACCACCCGGCTTGCTGTCTTCCCACTCAGGCTCCCAATGCAGCTGCTGTCTGCAGACCCCCTGGATTGCCTGGGGAAGTGAGTCGGAACTCCTGCAGCAGAGGGGTGGAACAGCTACAAGAAGATCCGAAGGTGGCCAAAAATAACAGCACTTTCCAGATGAGGGTAATGTCATAGCCAAGATCATCACTGGGGTAGGGTGTCTTGTTCTTTGTTTTACAACCTAAAAAGTACACAGAAGACCCAAAGATCACTCAGGAAGGAGGAATAAAGTCAGTACAGAACAGATAAATGGGAGCAGTTAAAGAAAAAGAATTGAGTTTCTTTATGTCAAAAGAGAGAAAACAGAGGCCTTTTATAGATATAGAGAGAGCGCTGGCTGTCTGGATGGAAGTTCTGGTTTCTCCAACTTCCCTGGACACACACGCACAAAATGGGAGAATTCTGAATTTGCAGAGAGAGAGAGAGAGAGAGAGAGAGAGAAGGGAGACAGAGAGAAGGAGAGAAAGAGAGAGAGGAAATAAGGAGAGACTGACCAAGGAACAAAATCGCAGGGAGTTAGACAAAAAGGGAGTAAAAGATCAAGAGACAATGTTGCCTTCCCTTATCTGCTATTGGATTAAATTTAATAGAAACTTATTGAGAACCAACTATTTCGAATCCAGTTATCTACTTCTGCATGACAGATTACGCTGAAGTTTATTAACTTAAAACCACAACAATCAAGTTATGATGATCTGTCGTTGTTTTGAGTGTTGACTGGGATGGCTGGGTGGTTCCCACACAGGCTTTCATGAGGATAGGAATGAGGTCTGGCAGTGGCCAAGGCTGAAGTGGTCACTGAGGCTGCTTCACTCTCATGTCCGCTCCTTGATGCTGGCCATGGCTGCGACCTCAGCTGGAACCCATTCACAGGGTCACTCCATGTAATTCGAGCTTTCTCACAGCATCTCATCCTTGCACTTCTTAGACGGCCACTCAGGACTCCCGAGATGAGTGTCCCAAGAGAACAAAGTTGAGAATGATCCTTTTTTATTTTCTTTGAGACGAGGTCTTACTCTGTCACCCAGGCTGGTGTGCAGTGGTGCGATCTTGGCTCACTGCAACCTGCACCTCCCAAGTTCAAGCGATTCTCCTGCCTCAGCCTCCCAAGTAGCTGGGATTACAGGTGTGTGCCACCATGCCTTGGTTAATTTTTGTATTTTTAGTAGAGGTGAGGTTTAACCATGTTGCCCAGGCTGGTCTCGAACTCCTGACCTCAAATGATCTGCCTGCCTTGGCCTCCCAAAGTGCTGACATTACAGGCTCTGTGATGGTCCAAAAACCTTCCCTTTTTTGTTCTTCTGCCATGATTTTATCCTTTCTGTGCATGAGAAAGATTCACCTCCCCTTCCCCTTCCCTACTTACTTGATACCCTATTGCCATTTTTTAGACCAGTGAACTTTCCTCTGCCCTTGTCTCATTCCTCAGCTGCTTGAAATACACATATTCATTTTGTTTTCCTTCTTTACGGCCATTGTCTTGCCTCCTCAAATCCTGTCTTATATTCCACATGACTCATGCCCTTCTCTGCTCTGACTTGTCTTATCCCAGGAGCCAGTTGTCCAGCACAGTGTCATGGGACAGTGGGCCCTGGTGTCACATGTCCAGCATCTCTACCAGATACAGCTTTGAGATCTTCATGATGAAGCTTGCTCCAATTCAAAGGCTTTCAGGCGGGGTTTACTGTTCAGCTGCTAACCTTTCTTTGGTAAGCATTTACTATATTCCGTCATCACTGAAATCACTTTTTTGTTGATCTAGACCTTTAGTCTCCAAATGCCACCCACTTGGGACATTCTTTGTTTTCGTTTTGTTTTGTTTTTGAGGTGGAGTCTTGCTTTGTTGCCCCAACTGGAGTGCAGTGGTGCAATCTTGGCTCGTTGCAACCTCTGCCTCCCAGGTTCAAGTGATTCTTGTGCCTCAGTCTCCTGAGTAGCTGGGATTACAGTCCTGTGCCACCACACCCAGCTAATTTTAGCCATGTTGGCCAAGCTGGTCTCAAACTCTTGGCCTCAAGCAATCTGCCTGCCTTGGCCTCCCAAAGTGCTGGGATTACAGGCATGAGCCACTGTGCCTGGCCAAAGGACATTCGTTTTTGATCCCCATGTAGGCTGGGTCTCTTTTATCCTCTTAGTATAAAGTGATATATGTCCACTTTAGAAAATTTAGAACACACAGACTAGCAAAAATAAGAAAACAAACACTGTAGACAGAAACAATGTTAATACCTTCATGTGGGTCCCTTGAATCTTTTTTCTTTCTAATTACGGTTTTCCTTTTTGTATTATTAGTTTTTTGAGACAGAGTTTCTCTGTGTCACCTGGGCTGGAGTACAGTGGTGTGATCTCAGCTCACTACAACCTCTGCCTCCCAGGCTCAAGCATTTCTCCTGTCTCAGCCTCCTGAGTAGCTGAGACTACAAACACGTCTGTAAAAAATCACCACACCTGGCTGATCTTTTGTATTTTTAATAGAGATGGGGTTTCACCATGTTAGCCAGGATGGTCTCGATCTCCTGACCTCTTGATCCATCTGCCTCAGCTTCCCAAAGTGTTGGGATTACAGGCGTTAGCCACTGTACCCAGCCTAATTATGGTTTTTTGTAGCCAAAAAAGTAGTCTTACCACTTAGATGGTCTGTGCTTTCATCCAAGCCACTTCCTATTTTATTGAACCAGTTCTACAGAACTCCATTCCCTGGCCCCAGCTGATTGGAACAGGTGTGGTCATCTGGCCCACATGGACCAGTCCCTGCTCTTGCCCTGGGATTAAACCAGATTGTATGAGGGACTGGTGCTATAGTATCATATTGGCATATGTATTAGTCTATTCTCACACTGCTAAAAAAATACATACCCAAGACTTGGTAATTTGTAAAGAAAAGAGGTTTAATGAACTCACAGTTCCACATGGCTGGGGAGGCCTCACAATCATGGCAGAAGGTAAAGGAGAAGCAAAGTCATGTCTTACGTGGCAGCAGGCAAGAGAGCCTGTGCAGGGGAACTCCCATTTATACAACCACTAGATCTCATGAGACTTATTCACCATCAGGAGAACAGTATGGGGGAAACCACCCCCATGATTCCATTATCTCCACCTGGCCCCGCCCTTGACACATGGGGATTATTACAATTCAACTTGAGATTTGGGTAGGGGCACAGCCAAACCATAACAACATGGGATTAGAGTTTGTACCTCAAGGCTGGGTTCGTGGCTCACACCTGTAATCCCAGCACCTTAGAAGGCCGAGGCTGGCAGATCACCTGAGGTCGGGAGTTCAAGACCAGCCTGAACAACATGAAGAAACCTCATCCCTACTAAAAATACAAAATTAGCCAGGGTTAGTGGCGAATGCCTGTGATCTCAGCTTGGAGGCTGAGGCAGGAGAATCACTTGAACCTGGGAGGTGGAGTGTGGTCAGCAGAGATAGTGCCACTGCACTCCAGCCTGGGCAACAAGAGCAAAACTTCATCTCAAGAAAAAAAAAAAAGAATTTGTACCTTGAAAGTTAAAGCTTTAGTGGAGAAGGTGGTTTGCAAGAGGTGAGTAGAGGAGACAGTGAGAAGCAGAGGAAGAGACGGTGGAGTTCTAGGGGCAGAGACTTCTTATATCTTAGCACTAATCCTTGCAGGGATTTTTGTGGAATAGCTTTGCATCCTTACCTAATATTGTCTTTAATGGAGCAATGTCTATGGTATTCTGATATTTTCATCTAGTAATGTCTAGGCAAGATGACAGGCACAGGCTTTGTTCACTGAAAAATACATCATCTTTTTTTTCGGAGTGACTATTGTGGATGTCTCAATATTTTTGGGAGAAGTGCAATTTGTAGGAGAAGTTTGAGCTCTGCTGTCAAACAGTACTGAGTTCAACTGCCCGCCCTGACACTTGTTGACTATGTGATTTGGGCAAATTATTTAAACATGCTGTGCCTCAGTTCCCTCCTCTGTAAGACAGACACAACAAGAAGGTTAAATGATTTAATGATTCTTAAAGCTTGCAGAACATTTTCTGTCATATAAGTGAGGGTTCACCTGTCATTATTTATAATCATGAATCCAGTACTCTGCTATTGCTCCTGTAACAGCCCTTCTGTTTTCTTCTTCTTCTTCTTCTTTTTTTTTTTTTTTTTTTTTTGGTGAGTTTCACTCTTGTTGCCTAGGCTCGAGTTTAATGGTGTGATCTCAGCTCACTGCAACCTGCGCCTTGTGGGTTCAGGGTGATTCTCCTGCCTTAGCCACCCAAGTGACTAGGATTACAAGCATGCGCCACCACGCCTGGAAAATGTTCTATTTTCAGTAGAGACAGAGTTTCACCACCTTGGTCAGGCTGGTCTTAAACCCCTGACACTGGGTGATCTGTCCACCTTGCTTTGCAAAGTGCTGGGATTTCAAGTATGAGCTACCATGCCCTGCCTCTGTTTTCAACATTATAAACAGAACGGCAGTGAACATCCTTACAGTCAAATATTTGTGCATGATTATTCTTTGAGAAAAATGCTGAGAAGTTGCATTATTGGATCAAAGATTATGAACATAAAAAAATTTTAAAACATGCACTAGGGATCAGAAGTGGTGGCTCACGCCTGTAATCCCAGCACTTTGCAAGGCCGAGGCAGGTGGATGATGAGGTCAGGAGCTCTAGACCAGCCTGGCCAATATGGTGAAACCTTGTCTCTACTAAAAATATTAAAAATTAACCAGGCATGGTGGCACACGGCTGTAGTCTGAGCTACTCGGGAGGCTGAGGCAGAAGAAATGCTTGAACCCAGGAGGTGGAGGTTGCAGTGAGCCAAGATTGCACTACTGCACTCCAGCCTGGGCGACAGAGCGAGAGTCCATCTCAAAAAACAAACAAAAACAAAAAGACAAACAAACTAAAAACATGCACTAGGATGGCTGTCTCTGAATCTTCAGTGTTATCTACCACCCCAGCCTTAACCATTTTCTTCTTGGCCTCAGATTTGGAGAAAACATGTTTTTTTCTGAGTCCAGGATGTGGTCTATGTTCACTTTCTAACAAAATTAAAACGTCACATCTGACATTTGAGTTGGAACTCTTTGGGGTAAATTTAATTAATTCATTTAGCTCTTCACTTACACATCAGGTATAGATTAAGTTTATATATAGCCTAGATTTATGGATTAGGTTTATATTTGGGGAGCTGGCTGGAGTTTTGCTAATGTTGGAGTGGGCTTTGCAGCCATCATAGGAAGAGTTCCAGATGGTCCTAAGGAAGTCAAATGTAGAGTAAGGCTTACAATATCTGTAAAATCTTTCCTTTCTAGAAACAGGGACACTTGGAATAAGAACATCTTTATCTGTTGATGCCCCTGGAACAACCTCCCTTTGGCAGACCCTTCCCTGGCTTCAAGGCTCTGGAAAATATCAGTATGAAATTGAGTGAGATGCTTCATTGAGCCACCCCCTGTGCTGGTACCTTGGGAAGACAAAGGTAACCCCACATGATCCTTATCCTCAAGAGCATAGTTTGCTGGGGAAGTAGACATGCAAACAATTAGAGGGCAAAGTTAAATTCACCAGGTTGGTGGTGTGTACCTGTAAGGAAATCCCAAAATAAGAGCCAAGGTCTACATGCAGTTAGCCACTTGGTCCCCAGGTGGTTTCAGTTGTTCTAAAGTTATAATATTTGATTCTTCTTTTTAGTTACCAATAAAACGCTGGAGATTTTAGGTAAAAATACAGATTTCTGTCTTACCTTGAGAAAAATGAGAGAATTGGCAATAACGAGCCCCATTCCACCATGGCAACAGTGAGGCATGGCTGATCTTTTAGCCAGGGAATGAAATGAGTTCTCCTGCTCGGAGCGGTGGCTCATGCCTGTAATCCTAGCACTTTGGGAGGCTGAGGTGGGTGGATCACTTGAGGTCAAGAGTTTGAAATCAGCCTGGCCAACATAGTGAAATCCTGTCTCTACTTAAAATACAAAAATTAGCCAGGGGTGATGGCAGTCAGCCACTCAGGAGGCTGAGGCTGGAGAATCCCTTGAACCTGAGAAGCACAGGAGGCAGAGGTTGCAGGAAGCAGAGATTGCTCTACTGCACCCCAGCCTGGGTGACAGAGTGTGACTCCATCTCAAAAAACAAAGATATGAATTCTCCTTTTTAACTGCAGCCCCACCACTCCCTGTAGTCTTATCCTGTACTACTTCATTTATTTATGCTATTTGTATGGGCCCTGTGAGTTTAAGACCCATAGCCTATGGGAAGAAGGCCTTTGTTCTTTCACAGTATAGCAGGGAAGAGTCAGAAAGATCTACTAGAGACCTGCAGTTTAAGCAGGAATTTGTGATGCAGCGAGGTGGAAGGAAAGTGGAGCACCTAAGGCAGGGGCAACAGCATGTGCAGAGGCATGGGGCTGGAGCACAAAAGGCCTGCTTGTACAAAGACAAGCTGACAAGGATGGCAGGAAAGTTGAGTATTTAATGAAAGGGATCAAGAAAAAGAATTGGAGAAGTATGCGAGTGCCAGCTCATGAACAGTCTGGCATGCCAAAATAGAGGCTTTGGATTTTGCTCTGTAAAAACTAGATTGGGCCTGGTGTGGTGGCTCATACCTGTAATCCCAAAACTTTGGGAGGCTGAGGCTGGTGGTCACTTGAGGTTAGGAGTTCGAGACCAACCTGGCGAAACCTTATCTCTACTAAAAATACAACAAAAAATTAGCCAGGTATCATGGCGCACACCTGTAATTCTAGCTACATGGGAGGCTGAGGCAGGCTGCTTTGGTAAATGATGAATTTCAAAATGCTTGAATCTGGGAGGCGGAGGTTGCAGTGCGCCACTGCACTCCAGCCTGGGCAACAGAGTGAGACTCTGTCTCAAACAAACAAAGAAACAAACCAACCAACCAATGAGATTCGATGATTGATCAGGTAACAGCTAGAAGAGTTTCCAACAGTGCCCCGACTCTATGCTGGTGCTGTGCAAAGCACATAGTGTGCAGCACCTCATGAAATCCTGACTCCAAGCCTGTAAGACACTCGCTATTACAGAGGAGAAAAAGCAGACAGAGGGAGATCAGCTAAGTGACTTCTCCAAGGTCACAGCCAATAAACATCAAAGAAGGAAGTGAACCCCAAGCTTTATTAAGGAGCTTGCAATTTAATCATCAGGGCACCCCACTTCCCAGCTGGATTAGTGCTTTTGAACAACCATCCTGGCAGCAAAGTCAGGGTTGCATGGGGCGTGAGTGTGGGGATGCTGAGAGAGCAAAGCTGCTGAGCTACTGGAGACCCCTGCATTGGCCAGAGAGCAGGAGGGCTTTCACCAAGGTGGCCTAGTGCCGTGCAGAGGAGGGGGTGGACAGGGGAGACGTTGAGCAGGATGGATCAGCAGGACCCTCCGTGGAGCCTGCTGGCCATCACCTTTTCTTTTCCTCCCTGGAATTCTCGGAGCACTTTGTGCGTCTTTCCCAGGGCTTGCTTGTGCTATGTCCCCATCCAGCTGTGTGCATCTTATCACATCTAGTATGTCTTGAGTTCCTTAAGGGCAAGAGGAATTATGCTTTATTTACCTTAATATTTTTTTTACATTGCTGAGCACAGTGCTTTGGTAAATGAATGAATTCCAAAATTATCTTATTCAGATCATTTCTCCTTGTATCTGCATTTTATAAGTTAGTGGCAAGTTGAAAAATATGAAAATAATTTCCTTACACAATCTACTTTAAACTACATTAAAATATGAAGGAAAGTAAGATTGGGAAGTTGTTTAACAATAGCAAACCCTTTAAGACTCAATGTCACATTTATTGCTATAAAATATTTTTCTCTCTGTGTTAGACATCTGGTTCCCATTACCTACAGTATTGGGTACTTGAGTTCACCAGCCATCTTGCATACCAAGCAGTGTGCAGGCAAAATCCCCACCGACATTCACCAGTATGCATTTGCACCATGTAAGTCTTTACATTTACAGACGACCCTTCTATCACCAACTTAATTCTTACTAATACATTTTTGAAGTTACTTTGTTCATAGGTATCTTAGGACCAAATTGCCTACATCTGAGAAGTGAAGAACTTCAAAACCCTGGAGCTTGTGCTTTATGTCATTGTACAGTCCAACTGTCTATAATGTGGTGCTGAAGTCAATGAAACATCTAAATCTTAAGTCTATATTTCCTAGTAACATTGACCCAGAAATGAGAAACACAATACGGAATGTTTGCTAATGAGTCATGAATTTCATTATAATTGCTTCCACATTCAGGATAGCTCCCTTAAAACCACCTAATCTTGACATACCCTGCAACATCCCATGTGTTGTAAATGATTTTGTTTTATTTCTTAGGTTACTGCTAAGGGCTTATTTTCTGGTTCATTTCATTTTCTTAAAGAAAACCACACACATGTGTGCATGTGCACACACACATTCAGACATATACACCTCACTTCAATTTCTCTTTTTTGAAATAAAATAATTATGAAATCAAAAGGAGCCCTCATCATTTGGCTTGAAAATAAAAATAAACACAGGGAGAAAGTTGAAATACAGTCCATTTTACAGCTCTAATTCAGGCCTCTGAGAATTAAAGCCAGAATCAAACAATGCCTGGGTAAGTTCTATGGAGACTTAAGAACCTATATCAAAATGGACAGACGCAACCGGCATTCAGTATTGTAATGATGGAAAATTAAATACGACTTTAAAAAACTGCTCACATTTTAAAGTGATCTATTAGCATTATACGACTTCAGCACTTAAAGTGACTGATTCTAATTGCAAGATTTGGCCAGTAGCAAGCATTAAAGAGCTGCAGGATCTTGTATTTTATCTCTTTTGGGATATTTTCACTGGATTTTCTTTGGAACGAAGCTTTATTCTTGCCACACAAAAGATCGTGTGGAAGAAATTTCTTTGTTTGATGGAATGAGAGGTAATTATAGTTTCTTCTTCTTTGATTCATAATTCAATATGCTAGACCCTAAGAACAGTCTTGCATTTATTCTCCCTTTCCTTTAGTAAGTTAAACTCTATTTTCACAGCTCATGGATGTTATCCTGAAGAAGTAAAGATGGATGCCCTTCCGTAATGAGCTTTTCTAGCAAGCAGAGAGGCACTGCCTGCACCTGGTTATTATACTGTCTCCTTCAGAATCTCTCTGGGACAAACCGGTGGGTCTGTAAGATGAAGCTACCGTGCCGTACCTTGAGCTGAACTTAGTTTACATAGGTTATCATAAAACTACAGGGACTTCTGGGCAAGCATACTTCTTAGATGTACCTACTAACGAGTTTGCAGTTTCCTGAAAAACAAGGAAGCGTATGGGAGAATGGCATTCATCTCTGAATTTGAGTTTAGGTTTATGACATCTACAGGCTATTTCAGAATTTTGATTTGATTGACTACAGGAAGCTAATTAATTAAATAGTGTTGGAAACTGCAGCTCTTTATGCTAAAAGACTTTTTTAGCTGAACTTACATGTTTAAGAAGTTTAAGAGATATTGAAATTTTACCTTAATCTGCCACATGGAATTTTTGTGGATGGGTTTCAGATCTCTCGGATAGCAGAAGAATTGCCTACCATGCTTCAGAGTTTAGATGTGATGACCTACATTGTTATCCATGTAACCAACAGTGGGATCTTGAACATGTAATTTAAAACTCCAGTAATACTGTAAACACCAGCCTTATTTATTTAAAACATCAGTCTCTAAAACTGACATTATTTCTTAAAAGGACAACACTGGGTAGATAAAAGTTTAAAGGCACTCCAACTTCTTGTGAATTTTTTGCTAACAGTTCCCTGTTGCTCATAATTGCATCCTCTCTTCTAAAACCTAGAATCTGCAGAAGAGAGCAGAAATACTTGTTATTGACCTGAATTAGGATACAAAGAAGAGAGAAGATAAGATCATAGCTGTTGGCGCTTTGTTTATGAAAACATCATTTTGAAAATATGCTTGAATCAGGCAAAAGTAATGCATCTCCGTCCTCTCCTAGTATATTTTAAATGCCAACCTAGCCAGACAAAAAGAATAGTGCCCCAAATCCCCAAATTAGGGAATTTTCTTTCCTGTATGCTAGTGTAATATATGATAATATCATTTAATTATTATTTATGACATTTCAACTACATTTTAGATGTTATAGAAATATATATATATAAATATATGTAAAAGTATAAACATAAAAATCAGCAAGTGTTTAAAAATTACTGCATTTTATTTTGAAATAGTATAGGACTCACTGAAGTTGTAAAAATAATTCAGAGAGATCCCTTGTACCCTTCACCCAGCTTTCCCCAAAGACAGCATATCACATAACCACAGCACATTCTAAACATTAGGAAATGGATTCAATATTGTTAACTCAGTTAGAGGCCTTATTCAGGCTTCAGCAGTTTTACATGCACTCTTTTCTGGGGTGTATAATCACATGTAGAAATGCATAAAACAGCAGCATAAAACACATTTCTCACCAATGAATATTGATGACATATAAGATTCTCAGACAATGTGGTTTTATGCATCTTGTGATTGACTAAAAGAGAGGTAGAGTTGGTTGCATTTAGGAAGGTCCTTTATACCTAATTGCTTTATCCATATGTTAATTAACTGATCAATTAATCAATCCTAATCAGTGCCAACAATGAGCCAGCCTCTTTGATAAACTGGAAATGCAAAGATGGAGGCATGGATTCTACTCGCAAAGAACTTACAGGAGTAGACAGAAAAACAAATCACACATCACAACACATAGTGCTGAATACCATAACACAAATGAAACACACCAACATAACTAAGCAACTAAAAGTGCCCTGCACTGTACCAGGCATTAGGGAGAAAGGGGTGAGTAAGATGCTTGCTCTTCCTGTTCTGTGGAGCTCACTGCTGAGTGCAGGAGATAAGACCATTAACAAGCAATGACAGCAACGTGCTCTAACAGGGAGCTGTGGTTCGGCGTGGGTGGGTCCTAACCAGATTAGTGGGTGTAGGAAAGTGACTCAGGAGCATGTCATGAGGTCAGGGCCAGCATTTCAAGACGCTGAGAATGACTACTTTATGGGATCTTTGAACCAGTCTCTGACTGTATTTCATGCAGACCCCATAAGGCATCTTCTAGTTGTGCTATGGCATTTTAGCAGACGGCTTCCTATCACAAGAGCAGTCAGTGTTTCTCAGAACTGACTCAAAAGCTCTTCGAAGACTGGGCGTGGTGGCTCACTCCTGTAATCTCAGCATTTTGGGAGGCTGAGAGGGGAGGATGGCTTGAGCTCAGGAGTTCAAGACCAGTCTGGGTGACATGGTGAAACCCCCTCTACAAAAAACATAAAAATTAGCTGGGTATGGTGACATGCACCTGTGGTCCCAGCTACTCAGGAAGCTGAGTTGGGAGGATCAGCTGAGCATGAAAGGTAAAGGCTGCAGTGAGCTGAGATTGCACCACTGCACTCCAGCCTGGGCAACAGAGTGAGACTCAGTCTCAAAAAAAAAAAAAAAAAAAAAAAGCTCTTTGATGTTACACCTGGTATCAGATCTTCCCCATTCAATGCTGACAGGCCTGGCACTGGGCTTCCCTCTTCTAGGGTGAAGAGGGGTTTGTTATCTCCCAGTGAAGGTGAAGTGTTTTCCTAAAGTATGGTTGGTTAGTTGGCATTGGAAAAATGTAATTGTTGTATGTTTCTTTCCTAACAAATTGAGGTTTTTTATTCAAAATGAGAGAACACTATCACCCTCTAAGCTGCTGTGGGTCTGATCATTGGCCTTTCCTGCTTAGAACCCCTCAGTTGCTTTGCACTGGACTTAAAAGTGGCATCCAAAATTCATACCTAAGCCTGTGGTCCGCAAGGCCCTACATGATGTGGCTCTGCTCACCTATGGTTCATCACATTCTACTTTTTCTCCAGGTACTAGTGGTGCAAGCTCAATGGCCTGTTTATAATTTCTTTAACTTCCAAGCTGTTTCCTACTCCTCAACTTTTCCACATATTTTTGGAAATCCTTTTATTTTTTCTAATACCTTTATCTATAACTTCATTCTTCAGGTTTCTATTGCAAGACCTTCTATACTGAAGCACTTGTTTACATTAAGCCTTCACTGTAAGTTTCACTTTATTCTTACTTTTACTTTGTGTATATATTATTGTATGCAATTTTCTGTTCATTAGTGTAATTATATAATATTTATTTCTCCCATTAAACTCTAAGTTCCATGGCCATGAGAGCCGGAATGATGTCATTTTTATGATTATTCTCCTCAAGGCTCAATAAGCATTTGTTGAATGAATTCTTGAATGAATGAAAACATGAATAAATGAAAGAGATAATGACATATACCCTTACTTCTCCTATGTTTAGGTAATACTGCACCTAAGATTTGGAAGTATCTATACAGTGTTTTGGGATTATTTCTGCAGTCATTTCTTTCTCAAGTTCAGGCAGCGATAATTTCTCATAAAAATCATGGCTGACATGATTTTGCCTACTTCAATGGTTTCTGCTCTAGATGTTTTATTTGGTGAAGTTATCATCTCAAAGCTACTCCAACAATGGGCAGACCATGAGTTAGGTGCTCACTGCTGACTGAAATGGTGGCCATTACTTTGCAAAGGACAGCCTAGAGCTGCTTTGCTAATCCCGGGGCTCTGAGCATGGCTCTTTGGTACACAGGGGGTCTGGAGCATGGGAGCCAGCTTGGCAGACAGGTCCAGCACAACTTTTAAAATGTTCATATCTGCTGAATTCTAGATCCAAATCCTGTCTTCACTGGCTTCAAGAATCCTGTCTTCACTGGCTTCAAAACTGGGATGAAGGAGGCTCCTTAGTGGAGAGCGAACCAAAGAGGTATTTGGAACAGGGATAAAGGGATGGATAGAAGTCAGGGAATGTCACCAGGGAGAAGTGCTCTTTGAGCTGAATCTAGATTGATGGTCAGGGTTGAGTTACTCAGATGGAAATACATGAGATGGTGTAGGGGTGGGCTGAGGGAATGGCAGTGCAAAGGTCTGAAGAGATGTTTGGTGAAAAGGCTCAACTAAATCTCTAAACATGCAAACCCAATTAATGGACTGTAAGAAGAGTGGTAATTCCCCTGTTCCTCAAATTTGAATTATGTAGATAATTGCTTCAATTCTGTGCCTGTTATGTACCCAGTCTAAGCATATGTTTGTAATCTAACGTAGATTATCTTAAATTTAGGTTGGTAGATAACAATGCAGTGTGAATTTCATTACTTTTTTTCCTATTATCAAGAAGGGGGTGTGTGTGTGTTTGTGTGTGCATGCACATAAGTGTCTTTAAACTTATTTGTTAATCTTGAGCATGTATAAATAAAGATCACAGATCTTGTTTATGTTAAGAGCTGTGAGATTTTGGCGAGCTGCTGCTTCTGGAATGTATACCTAGTGAAGAGGCAGCATTGCATACCAGAAAGAGCTCTCATTTTGGAGTTAAAGACCTGGAGACAAGCCTCAACTTTGCATTTACTAACCTGTGACTCTGGGCAAGTCACATACCTCTCTGAGTCGTAACTTTTCCCCCTCTAACTTTGGGGTAATAATGTTATTTGGCTCTTTTATCTCATAGAATTATTTACGTAAGGCAATCTATTTGAAAAAACTTTAAACATTATAAAGCACCCTGTAAATAGGAGGCATTCTTATTCTAGAAAAAGTGTACTTAAGAATGTGTCAGGTTGACCGGGTGCAGTGGCTCATGCCTGTAATCCCAGCACTTCAGGAGGCCGAGGCGGGCGGATCATGAGGTCAGGAGATCGAGATCAGGAGATCCTGGCTAATACGGTGAAAACCCGTCTCTACTAAAAATACAAAAAAATTAGCCAGGCATAGTGGCGCGTGCCTGTAGTTTCAGCTGCTTGGGAAGCTGAGGCAGGAGAATCGCTTGAACCCAGGGGTGGAGGTTGCAGTGAGCCAAGATCATGCTACTGTACTCCAGCCTGGGTGACAGAGCAAGACTCCATCTCAAACAAAGAAAAAAGAAAAAAGTGACAGGTTATGCAAGTGAATGAGAAGACGTACCCAGCTCAATATCATTTGAAAATTGAAAATAGCATATTTTAAATATGGCAACATGGCTACACATTCAAAAGTTTCTAAGAGCAATGAAAATTTACACTTACTGTGTTGCAGGTTTATAATTTAGAAGGCAGTTCAATGTTGTACAAATTAAAGAGAAAGTCAGCCCCCCAAATAAAGCTTGATAAAAAAACTTTTGATTTTTAGAAAAGAAGGCATAAAGTGAATTTTCATGAAATATTTCTTGGCAGCTCACTTTGTAGGATTTTGGAAATTATGTAACAATAGAATTACTTTCCAGAATATAGTAACAAAATTTCCCCCAAATGTTTTATTTAACCAAGAAGGAGCTGAAGTAACTGGAGGAAAGGCAAGTACATTTTATCTGTGACAAACGACTATCTCACGTATTACTTTCAAAATATAAGACATCTAAAAGTGCCCATCAAACTCAGCATTAAAAATTACGAGATCCTTTGCCATAACAATGATTTCCTTATATTTTCTAGAAACTCAAATCAGATTCATGTTAAAGAAGACAAGGACGGATTTGTTTAGACAATACAAACCCAGAAAGGATTTGTGGAGGGTGAAACAAACTGGGTTATTGATGAACAGCAGGGAATTAGAATGTAGAATTGAAACAGTAATTAACATCTTGGTAAGTTACCCACCATAAAATGCTTTGGACCAAGATAGATTTTTGTTTTTCTTTTTTTCTTCTATTTATATTTCTTCTTTTCTATTTTTTCCTTTTTTCTATCTTGCCATGCACAACAACCTTTTTTTCCCCTAATTTTGAGGTCCTCATGAATGAAAACAAAACAAATATTAAGACATTGCATAGGAAGAACACAGAGGGCTTTGGTAATGCACCAACTGCAAGTGATTCATTGGCTCTGTGGTCAAAACCTCTGTCATCTGGTGCATGTAGGAAGCTGAAGAATATTTTCTTGCCAATGTGTTGGATCTTGAAAATACGAGACCTTTTTTTTGGGCAGTGGATGAGTGAGGGTGCAATCCACTGGGGAAAAAAACAACAACAACTGTATAATCATGGTGTAGGAAGAGTTTCAGCCACCTTAGAGCAGAAAGTGAGTTGGTGTTCCACAAGTAACTGGGGGAGATGAAGGGTACATTATAGTCAGGTGGAGTCTCTGAGCAAAAAGTCACTATCGAACACTTTTCCAAAGTTTCCTGCTGTCTTCACTGATCCTGAGTGCTGGCACTTGTACTTTGTCACCACATCCATCCCAGAGCAGCCCCAGTGGCTGGAGTCCTCTTGAACAGCAGCATCATGCTGTTCCCCCACCTGGGGGATTCATTTTCGTCCCCTGCAGTAGGCATTTGCGTGAAGGTTAATCCACAGTTAGGAGTTGCTTAGCTCAAGCCTCAGAAAGCATGCACTGCATCTTTAAGAAATAGTTTACTTGTGAATCAGTAAACGTACTAGACAAAGCAGCCATTACTTATGCATTCCTGCATACCCAGCAAGGTGAAAATAATAGAATAAACATCATATACTTCATTATGATATCGGTTTACACTTCCAGGGTACACAAAAAGGGGCCATTTCATCAAGCTAATTGCCTGAAAGTAAAAGAGAGAGAACTTTAGCTATTAGTCTATTATGGGGCTTTTTTCTTAATCACAAATAGGGGCCGTGTGTCCCTGGGGGGATGTGTATTCTAATTTACAATTGAACTACAGATCAGAGCAATCAATCTTGGGCAGCACTTTTACAGTGTAATTGCTGCAACATAACAAATAAAAAAAAAAAGAGAGAGAGAGAGAAGAAGAAGAAGAAGGCCTAAGCTGAGCTTCAGCTTGAGGTGGAGATATTTCCAGGCACTAGTTGAGGGTGGGAGGGAGGGAAGAAACGCCACAAACATGAATATGCAATGAGGGCTCATTAGCGGCCTCGTGTTGCCATGACGAATGGCATTATCCCCGGCCTGGTGCTGCCTAAACATGAATTTTATAACGACCCATTTATCATGACTTGTCATGGGCTTCTGTACTGTACTTCCTTCCAGCTCACACACCTTTCCCTATTATGACAGTAGAAATCTTTCCTTTTATTATTATTGTTTCCTTTTGTATTGATTTCTGGCTCTTCAAAGTAAATTGCATCAAACAGAGTAACATGCTAATGAGTGATTTGTGCCTTCAAAGTTGAAGAACTAAAACTTGATTATTCCGTCTTCTCTATAGTCATATAATTGAGTAAAGAGGTGGACTAAACTTTGAAAGAAATTTCGTGATGTGTGAGTTTTTGCTTTTGTTTCTGTTTTTTTTTTTTTTTGACCATAGCATCTTGACACTGCAGATATTTTTAAAAATTTAAAATTAACTAAATTATCTTCCTTTTGTTTATTTTATTCCATTTTTTGTACTTCCTGAATCTTGTACTATCTTAAATGCACAACCAGAAAATTTCCATGTTTCTTCCCAAAATCTCAGAACCATTACAAAAAAAGCTTAAGATTAAAGTGTTTCAGAGATTTTTAGTGCTTAGCATTTCACAAATGCATGAGTTGATTTCTCACTCAAAAACCCTCTTATATTGTGTGGAGGAATGTTGGCTAAGAGCTTGTTCTTTGATGACAACTTCCTAGGGTGTACATATTACTTATGGAAAAAAAAAAAGTGGAAGCAATCTCCCATGGTAGAAACCATGAGATCTGTTTCTATCATGAAACAGATAGAAATCTGTTATAGATAGAAACATGAGATCTGTTTGAATATTTAGCAGCAACAATTTGCTCTATGCAAAGGCGTGAGTCTTTGCATTGGCCGGGAGGGAGGAGGGTGCATGTGTCATCAAACTTAAGTCACCTAGTCAGTCAAGAGTAGGGTCCTAGATTGGCAGAAGTGTCCTATTGTAATCACAGATACAGTGTGCTTTATGATTTGTCTTTAGTGCCATGAAAAGGGTAGCACTAAAACTGTTTCTCAGATTTGGCTTGGTAAAGCACAGCAGTACAAGGAAGTAGAATCTGGCATCGCTTTGCACATCCAGGAATTATAGTCATTCCTGTATTTAATTTGTAAACAGTAAATAGTTGGCCAGGTCTTTTTAGCATGACCATCTCTACTGTGCCCTCTTGGATTTCATTTTTATAGTAATGACACTTTTACATAGTAAAACCATTTACGTAATAATGATATGTAAAACTCATGATAAAATATTCTGTGTATTAATGATAATTTTATATTCATAAAGGATTTTGCCCTCCCCAAGTTCTTCTTCTTAGATCCTTGGGTTCACTAGAATCAGGTCTATTATTTAATTTTTTTTTTTTTTAAGGAAGAGAAAATTAGGGCTCAGAGGTTAAGTGACTAGATCAAGATCACACAAAAAATGAGATTTGGGGGTTCAACATCAAGTTCTGAAGTCCCTGGATCAGTGCTTTAATGTACCCAAAGTTGCAGAGCAAAAACTATTCTTATAATGACAGGTCATCTATTTTAGGATTTAATGATAAGTGAATGAATTGGGAAAGGAGCCCATTGAAAAGATGACCATCATTTACACTTGAGAGTCTGTTATTCTTCAAAGCTCCTTACTAGGACTGAAATTCATATGTGCATGTCAATGAGAATTAAGTTGCCATTCCAACCATTTAAGTTGAATTAACTTTCATCATTTTAAAATGCAGATATGAAATGTTTTCCAACATAAAGAAAATGTTGGATGGGCACCATCCTGGATGGGCCCCATACTGGATGGTAATCTTGTCTTATGAGCCCACTGGGCATTATATATTTATTTCTGAAGAAAATATCCCTGTTTTCCTCATGAATTAATTACATAGGATTTTTAGAGATCATTTTGTGAAGAAGGGAGTCAAATATTGGCAAACAATATTAAAGAATGCTGTGATTATGACTGAACAGATTAAGACTGTGTCTATATGACACCAAACATCTGGATGAAAATGGAAAAAAAAAAGTAAAAATCCTAGATGTTCTGTTTACTTGATACCATACATCTGGATCTTTAATAACATCTGAATTTTTGACTCTTTTCTCCGCCGAGGTTTCATCTGGGTGTTTGGCATCATGTTCATAAATGCAAAAAAATAAAGTTCAGCAACTGTTATTACTGAATTAGATAAAATTATTGTATTTAATTAATCTGTAAATATTAACTTGCTATCTATTTACCATAACATGTAATTAATATAATTATTCACCAGGCAAATAAGTAAAGAAAGATGTAATTAGGTGACTTAAGCATAAAACTTGGTTTAAAGCTTATTTAAATCTTGGTCATAGTTTACTGGAAATAATTTCCTTGAGCAAAAGTCTTTTTAGGTCCTCAGACAATCATCTTCTCTTCTGAGGAATAGATTTCCCTGGGTCTTATAAGGATCTGTTCATTTACAATGTGTTTTGACAGTAGTAAAATTTAGTAAACATTCAGTAACATATGAGATACATCTAGTAATAGATGTTTTCTTTGCCAAGTGAATTATCTGGAACTGATAAAAATCAGTGTAAAACCCACTCTCAGAGCAGCCTTCTGACATGCCCGAGGCTGAACCCCTAAGAGGAATCTACTGAAACTGGACTTCAAAGCCTTTGTCGCAATGAAAACACCTTCCGTGACTGACTTTTTTTTGTGATCTCCTCTAAAAAAGTTATTATAATTATTGAACATTTCCTCTGTAGCTTATTCTCAATCCAATCAGTTATAATGAAAATAGTCTGCTTGCTTTTTATATTCTTAAGTTTTCAAAATGATTAGTGCTTCCTTGAGATATCCCATTAATTGGACACACAACCCAGATGAGAAGGCTGAAACCCAAGAGTATATAAAAAAACATAAGGTTGCTGCAATTTAAGTGCCTTCAAAAGATCTAATTTGATTTCTAAAAGCAATTTTGCAGATGTGAAAATTAAAGGCACACAGAAACAAGATATAGTTTAAATGAATGTGTAGGTTAAGAAACATTTAGAGGTTTCAGTAGCTTTACTCTTTTTTGTTGTTGTTGTTGTTGTTGTTAAGCTTTTATGTTTGTGGAAAGATTGGGTCCACAACACAATAAAAAAATCACTGAATTTTACGGGTCACTATTTCCTTGATCAGATTTTCCCATTCTTCCCAACGTGTTTCTGAAACAACTTGGTATTTCCGACTGCAGATTTTTAGGCCCAGGACCCATCAATCAGATTTCAGATTCTAATAAAGTCTAAGAGTCTCTCCAGTTAGGTTTGTCTTAGCTGTTTCATCAAGGAGCCCCTCCCGCCTTCCCAGCAAATTGCACGATTATTCCCACTTTAAAAAAAAAAAAAAAAAAAGAGAGAGAAAGAAAGAAAAAAAAAAAAGAACCCTTCCCACTGGTTCTAATGACATTTTCAGTCATTAATGAGTTAATAAAAATCTCGAAGTCATCTGGGCTAGATAAGAAGGAAGAAAGGAAAGTATTGTACTGTAATGACAGGCTCTGGAGCTGGCCTCTGAGATGTCATGGGTCAGTCATGTTAAGAATGTGTGCGTCCAATCATCTGCTGATTTTTATCAGCCAGCCCTCCAGCAGGAGCTGACAAGGGCCAGTTTGGAAGTCACAATGAATAAACAATGACTTTTTGGATTGTTGGGGGCTGTGTAATAGAGTGAGGGGTTTATATATACTAAAACATGATGACATTAGCAATCAATATACCAATTACTGGACAAGTTATTGGAGAAGGCATTCACATGTCTTCAGCCTGCTTGCACTTTGAAGGGGCCTCCAGCAGGGAGAGTCCCTGTGCTCAGGAGGCAGCAAAGGTTTAGACCCCAGGCCGGGATCTAAAAGGCAAGCCCCTCTTCTCAGGCTGAAGTAGTCCCGAGTTGGAGGATTTGAATCCCCTGACGAGGTTATTAAAAATACAGATTCCCGGCTGGGCGCGGTGGCTCACGCCTGTAATTCCAGCACTTTGGGAGGCTGAGGGCGGATCACAAGGTCAGGAGATAGAGACCATCCTGGCCAGCAAGGTGAAACCCCATCTCTACTAAACAGAATATTAGCTGGGCGTGGTGGCGCGTGCCTGTAGTCCTAGCTACTTGGGAGGCTGACTCAGGAGAATCGCTTGAACCCAGGAGGTGGAGGTGGCAGTGAGCCGAGATCGCGCCACTGCACTCCAGCCTGGCGACAGAGTAAGATTCCGTCAAAAAAATAAATAAAAACAGATTTCTGACTTTTCTTCCTAGAGATTCCATCTCAGAAGTCTGGGGCTAAGAGTGGGACTTAATGTTTTTAACAAAGTTTCCAGGTAATCCTGGCCGGGGGCATTAGGGAACTGCTGTGCAATTGTAATTCCCAAAGTGCTCTCCCCCAGCCAGAGCAGCTGCATCCCTATCACCTGGGGCCTTGTTGGAAATGCACATTCTTGGGCCCCTCCCTAAACCCACTGAAACTGAAACTCACTAGGGGTGGGGCCCAGAGAGCTGTGTTTTAACACAGCCCCCAGGTGAATCTGATGCACTCTGCAGTTAGAGAACCAAGGCTATAGTACAAAGATCCTTGCCAAGGGGTTGCAACACAGCACTGTCATCTGTAGCCTCTGAGGCTCCTCATGGGCAATTGTTATTTAGACTAGTTAGAGTGCTGGAGTTTGCAAATGATTTACTTAAAAAAATTAAATTAGAGTAGAACCAAGATTATCTTCACAGTTGTGCCACTCTTTTTTTTTTTTTTTTTTTTTGAAAGAAAGAAAAAGAGAGGAAAGAAAGTGAGAGTGAAAGAAAGAAAAAAAAAAGACTGTACGAGAGAAAGAAAGAGGAAGGAAAAGAGGGAGAGAGAACAGGATTCTTGTTCTACTGCCCAGGC